>ML803407.1:233910-252361 GCA_009831015.1 Picea engelmannii
AAAATGAAAAATAGAGACAAATGGACCAATATCACCAATGTATAAGCTGATCTATTGATGAAATCCAAAGGCACAAAGAAGAAAGGGGACTTGGGTCCCTTCTTTCTCCAATGGAAGGCTCTTGAGGCCCTCAAAGCTTGCTCCCCTTATAATGAAAAGATGAAAATGTGGGTGAAAGAAATCCAAGCCTATTCACTCAAGTGAGGGGTGAATATCTCTATGAAATGCAGCTTATGATGTTTATTGCCAAAGAATGATCCCTTAGCAATCTCAGCAGCATAACAATACAAAGAATTCCTTGAGAAAATGGTGGTCATTCATGGCTTTTTATAACCAAGCATTGGGTTATTATGTGACCTCTTTTGAATGTGAAAAGGGGCTCTTTAGGGCTCAATTAGGTCTTTGACCAGCCCACCATGAGGATTGAGCTCGAATTTGGTGTCAAATCGGCTTGAGAGCTGATCCATTAGTGGTTGGGAGGCCTAACAATTTCAATAAATGCGTCGTTTAGCAGGCGCGCGGGTTTTTCGCCCAACAGCCGCGCCTTGTGCACATATGCGTTTTTTGTACGTTTCTGTTACGCGCATACACGCGCGCACCCAGATGATGTAAAGCGCCTTTCAAATTTTTGGTCACTTTGTATAGTTTTTGACCCTTTTGCAATGCTGTGGAATTAATCCTGTGCCATAAATGACTCCAGTCCTGTTTTGACGATGTGGAGTTCTTGTTGCCTCGTGCGGACAAAATTTCAGTGATAATAATGGGTGGCTGTAAGACTCAGGTATTTACAACCTAGTATTGAGTAGGAGATAGAGGGTCTGCGTTCGGAGCCACTACTTATTAATTGTATTACAAATTACTGGTACTTGACCTTTGGAATTAAACAGTGCAACAGAAATGAACTAAACATTATAATAATTCATTCATTCATCGCATCTAGTATTTGACTAACAACAATAAATAGATATATACATGCATTCATCACATCACACATGTATTACCATGGTTCACCCCCTCCCAGTCTATGTACAAAAATATTTGGCTCTTGGCTCTCTTATTATGATAGTTTCGCAATTCTCAAGCCTCGCGCTTACAATTCTTCTTAGATCGGTGAGATATCTATGAGGTAAACTAGATCACACCAAGCTTCTTAGCCTGTGATATGATCCTCAAGATCTACCTTCTGCTTATCTCTCTTGTTACAAGTAGTTCTCTTATTAAAACATCACATACAATGGAAGCTCAACCTTCACACTCTCTCCAAACTTTTGAATTTTTGGACTCTTGAATGACGAACAAACCTCTTTTTGATACCTTCTTTCCTATATTTATATATATCGAGCTCTTCATCCGTTTACACAAAAACTCTTACCAAAAACCCTGTTACAAGGGGAAAACTCTCTATGTCCAAGGGTAAACCACAACAAAGAGATGTGACTGCAGAAATCAACTCAATTCCAACATATTCTATATAGACTAATCTACAATACAAGAAAGAGGCCTACCTCGATCCAACGTTTGATGATGTTCCACCATTGAGCACTTTGACCCAAAGCTTTATACCTACAAGAAGTTCTCAACAATGAGTGAAGCAAGTATATAGTGATGATATAAAAGGAGTTAGCACATCAGATAGCATAATCCATTAATAGACATTGCAAACACGCCCATGGATATTAATAATATATTTGCAAGATACCAATAGGATGGGAAAGGAGTATTTCTATTAATAATTGATTAGCAGAAGCATCAACATTGCATACTTCCGTGTCGACACGGTTCGAAACCAAGAAACCAAGTTCCTTCCAACTGTGTATCCATCACTTCAATCCTCCACCAAAGGCAAGCTCGTAGAAAAGAGGCAATGAGATCCTCTCAGTAATAGGGAAAGAGCTTGGGGGTTGAACACTGTGTTCAGACTTGAGGGACAAAGGGATGCAGACTCAATATGAAGTAAATTCTCCAAAGTAACTTTTCTCTCAAATTTGAATGCTTTTTCCCCTTTTTCCATAGCTCGAAATTGTTCACTTATAGCCTTCAGAATGCAACTGAAGAGCCAAGTCATAACGTTTCTAGTATATGGAAGGCCAAGGATCAGAGATCTCATGTCGTGACATGGAAACCCGACCTCATTTTGTATTTTCTGGCACAAATCTCGATATACGTGAGCTATAGTGGAGAAGCAAGCATATACGCATCTTGTATAACTGATAGAGAGCGTATATGTGGAAAAATGTATGTTTTAGCTCTGGATTCATCAAAAAATGGATGATAATTCTACATAGGGAAATGGAAAAAGGCCCTCTGTGCAAGATAGCAATGGTGAGGAAAATCTTTCTATAACAAATGCCCCCTAATGTGTGAGATCAGAGGAGTATCTGCAATGGCCGAAATACATTATAAATAACCCAGAAGTGGAGTGGTAGAGAACCAGCTGGACGAAATCAATTTCTCATTACATTATGTACTGACTTTGCATGCATGGCTACCAAGAATACAATGCAGATCCATGTGGAAAATATACCAAACAAGTGTTCATGGCCATGAATAGGCAAATAAAAATGCGGTTATATTCCACAAGCTGTCATAGTCATGAACAAGGCCCAGTGAAACCAGTCTCAAAAATCAATCTAAAGATATATGTATACCATGGAGTACAATCCGATTTCCCATGATCACTGAAGTCAAATAGGTACTAGTCCAATGAAATGGAAGCAACAACTCAAGAAAGTTGCGGCCACATAGTGATGTCTTCAATTCTTCTACACTATCTGCCAATGGTGCAAATCTACATCATGTGAATAAATGAGTTGAGGTCAAACACGATGAGACATCGTTTGATTACCAGTCATTGAAGTATATTGTTAACAAACGTGAGATAGCCTACCGATAATGAAGTAGGTATCAAGGCACCGAGTACATCTCTACAAAGGTGAATAAAGGAGTTGGTGTCGAACACTTGAGATATACATTGATTAGGAGACATTGATGTATTCCCATCTATCAATGGTGAGAGAGCTTGCCCCTAATGACTGCAAGCCTCAAGGTACTCATAAAACTCTAGGTCTCGTATCTAGAATAAATGAGTTGAATTCAATGGAAAGAGACCCATTGAAAGGAGAGCATTGAGGCATCTCTCATTAGTCAACACGAGGAACAAAGCAGGAGCTTCATGATTTGGTGGAGATTAGACGAAGAACATGTTCACGAACCAACAACCCTGTGCGTCTTTCGCGTGTGCCAAATGCAACCGGTACATGAAAAATACCCTCTAAATACCAGCCAATGATGAAAATTGCTGAAAAAGGTGAGGAAACCACCAATAAGGCTAATGGCATCCAAAACACTGCACAAATCCCAAAGTGTGAATAGATGTCTTTCTGTAGAACACAAGGGAAACCACCCAGTCAATGACCAATGATGAAATGTCGATTGTTGGGTTCAAGGTGACCTACCAATGATGACAGTAGGGCCAGGGTGCATGATAAGACCAAAGTATCATGTGATTCTGAGACAAACTGAGGGTATGGACGACATGAAAAGTCAATATTTCTGAGGAGTGGCCGACATAGGTTGATAGACTTCCTTTGAACAAGAGCAAGAGACAAATTGTGGACTCTGGCAACATAGACTTAATGATGTGAAAATTAGATGCAGGAGGCATCCATAATGTTCTCTATAGGGACTGGAAGAGTAACCAGTCAGTAGAGAAAACTTTGTAGTGAGATCAACTTCCTAAGGCTATGCTAGACCCAAAACTATGATGATGCAAGGACTCAATAACTTTGTGTTATGTTCAAAGGTGACACGATCACTGCCAATCACAATATAGTACTCCCTTCCTGCCCGTCTTTTTTTTTTTTTCATAACAAATGAATGATATGATACAGAGGAGGGAACGAGTGTCACAAGTAAGAAAAACTAGTTCCAACAGTGGAGCGTACCTATTCTCAATGCAAGGAAATGCATGTGGGAGATGGGCACTCAAGGTGTTGTTCCCTCCAGGGTATAGGGTGTCAAATTGAGAAGGATATAAACAAGGCTTTGCTTGGTTGAGGATGCAAACTGCTTAGGCAACAGTTTAAAATGCAAAGCGAGAACCGGCTAAAGGCTCAATACTGCAAGCGAGGGTATGAGATGCAATCACAACTTAATGCCAAAAAATATCATTTTTTATATCTTTTAGTCTATTTGGTGTGAAAAAGGGGTAAACTTGTGCCAAATAGACATTTTTTCAAATCCAATTTATGAGTGTGAAAAATACAAGCTCACTTGGCAATCTTTTCTATTTTTGATAGCAAGTCAGAAAAGAGCTTAATTAGGACTCATGATCTTTCAAATCCAATTTTAACGAGTGTGAAAGGGACAAATAACTCGAAGATATTTTCATTTTTTAGACGAGTCGGAAAAGAGCTTAACTAAAACTCATTATTGTTGTTCTAATCAACATGTAAAGGGGGAGGCCAAGGTTCCCATCCCGACCTTCTACTGAAAGTCAGTACCTTGCAAATAGTTGACAAAATCTTGGGAAAGCCCAAAGCTCTCCAAGTCGAAGAGGAGAAAGTGATAATGGAGTACATAGTCTTTGTTATGGTTTGAATAATGTCTCTTAGTGGAAAAGGCATAGGTGGGGGTATGGGATGCCCTATCAGCTCATCCCAATCGAAGGGGGTCTCGTCAAGACTTGGAGGGAGAGAATTCGAGGGAAGAATAAATCTCTCTCATTCAGAAGGGGGAGGATTTGGATTGTTGATGAAATGACTGGAAGGTGCATCACTCTCTTCAGGGAGAGTTGGTTTGACCAGAGATTTCACTGGTGTGGTCACTTATTCAATTATAGGTTGAAGAGGATGCATAGTAACAGAGGCAAAAGACATTTTACCCTCGACAATGGGGGTGAGGTCGGGGGAAAATCGTGGTGGTGGAACCACCGAGACCATCAAAGGAGAAGTGGTGTAAGGAGAAACCATGGGTGTCTCAAAATCTGAAGGGCTTTTGGGTGATCCCCATGCCTCTGGTATCCCGACAGCCACTGGGCACAAATGAGCAAGATGACTTCCTTCACAAGTCCTGCAAAGGAATTTAGGCTTATGTCTGAGACGTTTATGATTCTCGATGGGACTGGATGAGGAAAGAGAGTCATCTCCTATATGATGAGTAGAATTTAGAGACGTGACATGGTTATGATTCGGGGTGAAAAGGATGGTGCCCCCAACATAACTGGCAGAGGTTGGGAGTGATTTGTCAACATAATTTGTATAAAATGTCAACCCATCACTGACATGACTGGAAGAGGTTGGTGATGGAGCACCAGTATGACTGAAAGTGATTGGGCTAGCAATAGATTGTGGTATTTGATTCCAAGGTCCGGGGAAAGATTGATTCTGAAACATTGCAGGCTAGAAAGGATCTTGGTGTACTCCCTATCCTTGCCTAGAAACATGGTGGTTTATGCCAAAGTGGTCTGAAGAGGTTTGGATGGGCATCATCACCAAGGTTTGCAAAGGGACTGAGGTAGGATAAGAATTATTCAAGTGAGGATATATGTTTCCCCATTGTGAAGGGTTTCCATAAAGAGGGTAGCTTGTACCATAAAATTGATTCTCCCCATACAAAATACCTGGGGGTATTTGAGGACTTGTCTTGGAAAAGGTGTTTAAAGGGACCGACATGGAAGATGAAAGATACATGGGTGGGGTGCAATAAGTGGAAAAAACACCCATATGAGTAGTGGCTCCTGAAAGAGCATAGCTAGGTTTGGATCCATAAGGGAGAAGGTTCCAACCTCCCATGGGAACATGAATCATATCAAACGAAGAAGTGGGCATGGGAATGATGGTGCCCCCAAGTCCAATGCTAGGATTTGTATATGTGAACCAGGGAGGGGGTTGCACATGGGAATTCATATCAACAGAAAAATGACTAGAGACCCAAGTTGCAGACTGAGCGTTGTAATCATGCATACCATTGTAAAAATCAGAAGGGTCTGCCCCCATGAAATGAACAGGCATCACAGGGTGAGTAGTGGTGAAAGGAGGAGTAAAAGGAACTCCACTATCTATGACAATAAAACCAAAAACAGACTCCTAGGGCCAACTAGTAGTCAAAGAGCATACCAAAAAGTCAAACAGCCAATATGAATGCAAATGGGATAAAGTGGTTGAGTGGCCTCCCTCGCAAAAGAAGGTATGTCTCATCCAAGAGGGAATTGAGACTCCCTGCTAAAGTTTGGAGGTAACAGAATCAGTTATAAGGGCCCTCGTGGGCTTCACAACCAGTCGATCAGATCCCCCCGGAGAGGTAATCCTCCATAAAGGTTGTGTGTTGTTCGACCCTTATCTGACTTAGGGTACAAGTAGAATAACCCCTACAAGTAACCTATGAGATACCTAAGTCAAGAAACTAATAAATCATTGTATAACTGATGCACAGGTGATCAGTCATAAGTCTGGATCACCGTATGGGCAGGGTAGAAAATCCCGAAATCTTGAAATCACCGCCTCTCACAGAGGTATGGGCACTAGCAGGATCCCCAAATACATATAAATACACATAAATATCTCTAACGCTAGGTGAGTATCCAGGGGTTATCCCTTCAAATAAATTCATGTGGCCTCGTGAAGCCTCCTGATCTTACCAATTATACAATGGACTTCTCAACTCCCTGTCTCAGACACATGTGTTGATTTAATTGCCTTGGAGAAGTTTACTCACAAAATCCTATTCCAAGGCACTAAATCCTAAGCTAATTTGTGCACCCTAAAAATAAAATCGTGACTAGTCAATTTTAGTTTAAAGTGTAAATTTTATTGGTCATGGTTACTCAAAAAGGTATGGAAGTGAAACTCGTGGTGTTATGACTCTGCAAGAAAATAAATATGGACATAATGCAAAGTATATCTTTAAATTTTCAATGAATGATATGCTAATAAAAATAGTGCAGTCTTCAATTTCAACTCTACAATTTAGAAGTAAAATACAATCTTTCGCTAAATGTGCTAAGCTAATGATAAAAGTTCAAAGACAAAAATGCCAACCAATGCAAAATGCCTATTTTTTTTGTATTTTCAATATTTTAAAAAGAAAATACATGGGCTGATAAGCAACTTGACATATGAATTCTAGTGTGTATAAAAGAAATAACTCAAGCAGAATACCAAGCAGCCAAGCAAACAGTCCAGAAACCGAAGACAAATTAAAAATAGAAAACAAAGAAAAAGACTACGCCCAAAAATTCAACTCCAAACAAGCTTCCTGTCATCCTAGATAATCTCAACAGACACTATAGAGACCTAAGAAGCCTCAACAATCTTTAAATCCTACCCAGAAGTTACTCAACCAAGGAAACAAGCAAGGGGAAGTGGTATATGCAACTGTTTAGGAGAACAGAGCGTATATATGCTTCTTGCAGTGAGACAACAAGCGTGTATACGCAATTGTCAAGGAAAAAAGGGCGTATATGCTTTAAAACAAGGCCAGGAAAGGGTAAAAGGCTGAAAACTTAGAATCGGAGTGAACAGGATCTGTCAATAAGTGATATGACAAGAAACACAAAGGAAAAAGAGCAATGTAAGAAGAAAAAGTAATTCAACCCTTAGAAGGAAGATCTCTCCCCAGTGGAGTCGCCATTTCTGTTACAAGGGAAAAACTCTCTATGGCCAAGGGTAAACCACAATAGACAGATGTGACTACATAAATCAACTCAATTCAAACATATGCTATATAGACTAATGTGCAATACAAGAAAGAGGCCTACCTCGATCCAACGTTTGATGATGTTCCACCATTGAGCACTTTGACCCAAAGATTTATACCTACAATAAGTTCTCAACAAACAAGCGAAGCAAGTATATAATGATGATATAAAAGGATTTAGTGCATCAGATATCATAATCCATTAATAGACATTGCAAACACGCCCATGGATAATAATCATATATTTGTGAGATACCAATAGGATGGGAAAGGAGTATTTCTATTAATAATTGATCAGCAGAAGCGTCAACATTACAGACTTCCGTGTCAGCATGGTTCTAAACCAAGAAACCAAGTTCCTTCCAACTGGGTCTCCATCACTTCAATCCTCCACCAAAGGCAAGCTCATAGAAAAGAGGCAATGATATCCTCTCAGCAATAGGGAAAGAGCTTGGGGTTTGAACACTGTGTTCAGACTTGAGGGACAAAGGGATGCAGACTCAATATGAAGTAATTTCTCCAGAGTAACTTTGCTCTCAAAGTTGAATGTTTTATCCTCTTTTTCCATAGCTCTAAATTGTGCTCTTATAGCCTTTAGAATGTAACTGAAGGGCTAAATCAGAACATTTCCAGTAAATGGAAGGCCAAGGATCAAATATCTTCAGTCATGACATGGAAACCCGACCTCATTTTGTATTTTCTGGCACAAATCTCGATATATGCGAGTTGTAGTGGAGCAGCAAGCATATACGCATATTGTATAACTGATAGGGAGCGTATATGTGGAAAAATGTATGTTTTAGCTCTAGATTCATCAAAAAAAGGATGATAAACCTGCATAGGGAAATGGAAAAGGCCCTCTGTGCAATATAGAAATGGTGAGGCAAATCTTTCTATAACAAACCCTAACTCTTTTGTCGTTAGGTCTTCCTTCTCCGCATGTGTTTGCTGCTTCCTTCCAGCTGTCGCCTCCTTCTTGCATGTGTGTGTGTTGTGCTTCTTTCTAGTTGTCACTTTCCTCCCACGCGCTTTATTTCCCATGATTTCTCTTCCAGCTATCATTCTTCTTCATGCATGCCTTCTTTCCCATTTTGTCCTGCTGCCAACAAGGTGCAACACACCAGTAAATTGGGACAACCCAGCAGACAGAGCAGTGGTTGGGCCAGATTTTCTCAGGGAAATGGGAGAGAAGATGTCAAAAATAAATTAGAATTTAAAGGTTGTTGAGGATAGGTAGAAAGGATATGCTGATAAGGGCATAATTCATAGGGAATTTAAAGTGGGTGATCATGTATTCTTGAAAGTGAAGGCCAACAGAAGTTCCCTGAAGTTGGGAAATTGTTCAAAGTTGGTAGATCTTTATTGTGGGCCATTTGAAATCCTAGAGAGGATTGGGCCTGTAGCATATATGCTTGCATTACCTACATCAATGTCTATTCATAATGTATTCCATGTATCATTAATCAAAACGTATGTACCTGAATTTGATCATATTATTGATTGGAATGTGATTCAGGTGGACAAATAAGGCGTTTTTTAAGTGCATCTGATGTGCATACTGGACCAGAAGATCAAGAAGCTCTGGAATCAATCCATAGTTCTAGTAAAGGTCCAATGGACCTGGTATGGTCCTGAAGATGCAACTTGGGAGAACGAAGATGCTATGTGTGCAGAATACCCACATCTTTTTTAATATTTTTGAAAATTTTGATGGTAATATGTAAATAAGATGCAATGAGGATAGTGCATAAATAAGGGGAGGGGAATGTAATACCCCAAGACCAATCCCCAATTGAATTGTAAACATGTTTTATATTCTAGTGAGCTGGGTAATTATAAGACAGGAGGCTTATGTGATAATTAGGCCGGAGAGCCTAGATGCTAAAGGCCAATGAGCCTATTTTTGTATATTTAAACACTTGTATCATTAATATAATACATCGTTGCATGTATACCAACCATGATAAAAGAGTTTGGGAGACTAAACTCCACTAGGAAGGGGAAGGGGGGGCTAAGAGCCTAGGAAAGGGGATAAGCCAGAGGGCTTATCTCTAAGGGAATATTATTATTCCTAAAGACTAAGGCAAGGATAAATCTCATATTATCCTAAGTTCCTATGTGAAGGGGAATGATCTACAAGTGGAGAGGAACAAGCTTCTATAGGTCCATGTGTCGATCAGGGCACATGCAGTTATATGTGGGGAAAATTAGTTCGTTGGGCACCATTCTCCCCAGGAAACCTCACATTTTCACATTTCAACAGTCTACCAAGTTTCACTCTGAGGCCTCCATTGTTCGACCTCTACAACCTAGAAGTTGTATGCAATACCTCCCTCTCACGGGTAGTGTACATGTACTATACCCGAGCCAGTAATGTACCATACCCGATCCAGTATTGTTCCTTAACTGATTTTTGTTGCTTCCATATTAGTTCCTAACCTGAGCATGGTTGTTGTCATCACCTGGTTGACTAGAGATTTGGATTGAAGAAGAGGGTTGTGTTGGGCCCCAACAGCTCCCCCTATATTTTTACAAAATTTAATGGGCCCCTATTAGAATATTTATAATTATAATGAGCTACAAAATCAACATTTTCAAATAGTTCCATACCTTGTCCTGCTTTGAGACAAACTTAAGACATTCACTATAGTATGAGACATTTATTACAAGAGTATATGTCAAAAGTTAGAAACGAACATAAAAATCTCAATTTAAACAAAAACGTTAATTTTTATCAAATGTTTACTTTCGTTTAAATTATGATTATGTGTTCATTCTTTTGCTCATTAGCAAGTTTGACTATTTTGAATAATGTGTTCAATACTTCATCAAATAATATCTTGGTTGGTTTCTCATTTTCATGAAATCATTTGGTGATATTAATTAATTAAATTCCTTTTTCATTTTGCATCTCATTTCAAAATAATAATAATCAAAGAATTATCTATCATTTGTTTGATTTTGTACAAAAACCAAAATTAATATTTTTTCTCCGTTAACTTGAAGCTTCTAGATCATATTTGAAATAAAATTATAAACAATGTTTGTTTATAAGTTATAGTTAGTTTAAATTCATTTTTTATTTTTCTAGATTTTGTTTTATTCACAATTTTTAGGTTATTAATTTAGGTTTCTTTTTGTTTCACAGGTTTACATTATCAAATATTTGATACAGATCTGATCATGGCTTTATTTTATTATCCAAATATATTCAAGATGGTTGATCCAAAAATAATTTTGGATTGCTACAAATAATTTTATGAGCAACAACAGATAAAATTTGGAAAGGCGTCAAGATCAGACAAAGGATTTTGCAGAACTGATTGCAGCCAAACCGTGAGGAATTTGAATAAGCGGTTGAAAACCCAGAACCAAAATGGACCCATTTACCTTCTGCGTAAATATTTTCCCAAACAAATGCACGATTTGAGAGATATTTGGGTCTCTTTTAGAGACAAATTTCAGGTGGCGGAAATTAATAGTGACGCCCACACTGTTCATTCATTTTATAAATATATGAGAAAGATCAGAGTCATGGGGATCCAAGAATTGGAGAGGAGGATATTAATCCTTTCTCTTTTGTATATTATTGATTTTGTAAACTTTTTATTTCTTTTCAAATGGAGTAATGGATGGCTGGAATCTTTGGGAGAATGGACGAATATTTTCAAAGAAGAATATGGAATTCCAGGTTGCTTAATGGCTTTTGTCATGTCTGATATCTTTAGATTAAATGATCTGTGATGTGTAGGAGGTTTATATTATGAATACCATCTATCATTTTCTCCTCAAAATACAAATGTTGTGATTATATCTTCGATTTAAATAATGAGATTTATCTTTGAATTTTAAATTGAATGATAAAATGCATAGATTGCTTCCATATTTATCTTGTTGTAATCATGTATAATTATGAGATCACAGGTATATGTTTGTGTTTCCTTTTCTGTCATTAAAACCTAAGATGCCAATACATGTTCTAAATTTATTTAGAACAGTAATAAGGTCCATTGTAGACTTCTCTCTTGGACATGGCAGTTGGATGTTCACCACTCATGCAGATGCTTGGATACACCTCACTAATTCATTTACATGATAGCTTCTTTGTATTTTTATTTCATTTGCATATTATTGAAACTACAATGTATGGTTCATCTTTGACTATCCAGATGTTCATGTTTCATTAATTGTTTTTGCAAGATTCTTTAAATTTATAAAAGAAAAACAATAAATATTTTTATCTGCTTCCTAGAAGCAATCATTTTTCACATCCATTTTCGTAAGTTTCGATTAAAACTTGCATCTTGTAAATCATGTAAATAAATGAGACTTGTATATCTTCTGCTTAAATACAACTACTATAGTTACATTTGAATATATGTACATATATATAGTGTGTTTAGTAATTAGTTAGTTATTTCTCTCTTTTATTTGTTTCTTTTAGGATTCTTAAATTGGCTAACGGAGCCATTAAACCTGTTAGAACGAGTTACACCAAATGGATTGGGTTATTTAGACAACCTCGGACCAGACTCACTCTTCTAGTTGACGGACGATCAATTTCCCCCGTCAATAGGTTGTCAGACCCGTGGGATTGAAGAAGAGGGTTGTCATACCCATGGGATTGAAGAGGTAGGTTTTCAAGCCTATGAGAAACTCTCTCGAGGTGAGATAATTGTTGGGAAAGTAATTTATTGAGGGATCCCAGCTGCAGCTACAGTGCTCTGAGACTTCATGTCCAGTATGTTATTGAAGCCTTGGAAGGGAAGTGGGGTAGCCGAAGGACTGTTGAATAGAGAAGGGGCACACTTCCTGGGGTGGGATAGGAATGTGGGGAATAAGATATTATACGTCAGTAGTTTGAGTTTGATTCTGGGATGAAATCCTTCATGTTGTATGTATTGTCTCAGCCTAGCCTAGGAATCCCTTTACCCAGGTGGACTTTAGTCCCAACTCAGGGGTGACCCACTGCTGAGAGTTATTAGCAGCGTGGTCTAAGGCTGGGAGGATCGTGGAAGGTGTGCATGCAATTGGTGGCCATAAATTAAAAGATAAGTATCAATTTTGTGTGAATTACATGATGTGTATTTATACATGCTTTATGTTTATGGGTTTTTCCTGTGTATGTTGCATGTATACTTTTATTGTTACTTCTGCATGATTCTGTGTAGTTTCAGAATATTTTTGTTTGTTTAAATTTATATAAATATATACAATGGGAATGAGATTTTATGTGTGGCATAGCCCAGCAGGTCTAAAGGTTGGGTGTGTTACACAATGTCACATTTATGAGCTAAGGGTTCATTTTAGGGGGATTATATCATGGTCAAAGGCCCGATTCATGCCCTAAAACCTTAAAGTCGTGTTTAGGGCCTAAGATCCTAGTTTTTTCCTATGAATTATGTCTTGGAACAAAATACCCATATTTGGTGGAAGAAAAACCTTAGAATTAAACTCATATGCCACTTGTGGAATATATATTCCTTCTTGAAGTGTTGTGTCATTGTTGAGACCCTATCGAATTCCCACAAGCCCTAAAAGTAGCGCATAGTGTCTAAGATCCTAGTTTTGTCACTGAACCATGTCCTGGATGAAGATATCCATCCCTAATGTGAAAATACTTGGAATCGGTGGCATATGCTAGTTGTGGGATGAAGATTCCTTTCTAAGTAATTTTTGATAATCATAGGCCTTATGCACAACCCATAACCCCTAATGAAATGGTTATGGCCCTAAACCATGTCCTTAGTGAGGTGACCCTGTAATTTCCTCATTCACTTAGGAGTGAGCGAGAAAAGGCTCAAGTGATTGATTAAAAAGGGAACATGTGGGGTCTCTCCTCATTCTGGATTTTTTTTACACACTTGAGAAAAAGAATCTTGGAGACCTCTTGGAGAAGAGACTAGGTTTTTGTAAACCCTTCATCTGATTATTGGTTTTTGTGTTGCAACCATACAGCCTATCTAGTATTGGGATCAGAATCACTCAGATTTTGATGGTGTGCTTCATTTGGTACGGAGTTAGTTTTAATGTGGTTGAGATTTCTCTTAACAGTGATTGAGTTCTTCCTTGCAGTTGAGTTTATTTGTTTGTGGTGGAGTATTTTTTGTATTTGGGAAAATTTCTTTTGGTAAGGTTGATTTATTCATATGGAGGTCATATATTCTATGTGGTAGTTGTTTTTATAGATTAGAGGTCATTTTTGAAGAGGAGGGACGATTTAATGGTTGAGAGGGGCCAATTTTTTATAGAGGGTTGTGAGATCCTCTTGTTGGACCAATTTTTTTTATTTGGGGTGCACTTTCTTGACTGGGAGGCCAATTTTGTCATCCTCAAAGGCTGATTTTAGGGAGGAAACACGTGTTTTAACAATTAGGTTTAGTCATCCACTCATGCTCTATCATATTCATGTATGAATATCATTTAACATATGATGTGGCTATACCATATTCATGTCATTTAGTATTCTAATATTAATTAGAATTTTGAGAAATACAATTATGTTACCCATGATCTTCCCCAATTCCTATAGAAAAATAAGGGGTTTTATGCTTAAAAACAACATTATGAAATGATAATGTTGTCTCATTGAGTATTGTATGTATTTAGAGTCTTTGTTCTTAATGAAAACCATAGGGTAATTTTAGTGATTCACTTGAATACATATTTTAGTTCATTTTGTTCTTATCTTATCTTGGAATGAACAATGTATCTTTGAGTTCATTATGTTCTTCTCTTATCTTGGAATGAGCAATGTATCTTTGAATTCATTTTGTTCTTCTCTTATCTTGGAATGAACAATGTATTTTAGGCACTAGACCTTATAATATCCCACTCTTGGGAAACATATTACTTCTATAAGGGATGTTTCATGGTTTAGGGACTTGTGCATGGTTTATCTTCCTTAGAAGTTCTATATGGGGATTAATTTCCTATTTTTTTAGTCTTGAGACGTGCCTTGGGTTGAGAGACTCATCCATGGTATGCCAAACTTTATCATTCGGCATGTATACTATCCTTGGTAAAATGATACCATATAAAGGACATGTGTCATGCTTTGGTGTGTTATGCATAGCCCACAAGACATAGAAGAATATTTTAGGGCCTTAACCCTTTGTTTTAAACATTGAATGGTTTCATGGTACAAAAGGCATGTCATAAGCACCCCAAAACCTTGAAGTAGGATTCTACCATACATATGGACCAAAGATACATGCTAGAGTGAACATGTTATGGTCTAAGGTCATGTTCATGGCCCGCCCTAGTTTTTAACCCTATGCCATGTAATAAAAGCAATGATATAGTTCCTAAACCACCGATTTTTGGCCTTGAAACATGTCTTGGGAAAGGAGACTCAAACTTGGTGTGTTAAACCTTTGAATCAAGCCTGTTTTAAAATTCTAACAAAAATATTCCATCTAGAGGGACTATCTCATGGTCTAGGGCACCATTCATGGCCTACGTGCCTTATACCATTAAGGATCCAAGACACCAGATCTTGGTTCTCTAGCATGCCTTGAGCAACGAGTGTCTTTCCTAGCTTATTAAACCTTGGAATCAAGCCCAAACCCCACTATTTTTCCAAATATACCATCAAAATAAAATGTCTCTAGTTATACATTCATTTCCCATGTGATTTATAATAATTTGGACAAGGAGAAAGATCCCTCGTGTACCAAACCCATATACCACTCCTATGGAATTAGTGTCTTGACACCTAATTTTCAACTTTTAAGCATGCCATGTGTTAATACATTCATCATTGGTGCAGAAAATGTTGGGATTAAGAAAATATCACACTCATAAGCCAAAGATTCCTTCTAAAGGGTTTGTCTCATCTTCAAGAATAAACACAAGGCCCAAAATCCCTAAAATTAGTGTCTAGTGCCCAAAACCATATTTTTTAACCCTAAACAATTTATTTGGCTAGAAGACACATCCTTGGTGAGCTAAACTTTAGAATCAAAATTGTATTCCACTTGCGTGATAAATATTCCTTTTGAAGGTCTCGTGCCATGATTAGGGTTCTCTATTTTTCCCGTGAGCCCTGAAAGTAGTGTATAGTGCCTAAGCTCCTAGATTTTATCCTTGGACCATGTCTTGGATAAGGATAGCCATCATAGTATGTGAATTATTAGAATCAAGTAAAAATACTACTTGTGGGATAAACATTTCTTCATGTGGTCATGGGCTATGAGAATGACACATGATCCCTATAAGTAGATATGTTCCAAAGATAATTGTCCTTCTCCATGTCATTGGTGATGTGACCCATCCTAAGTTTTATAAACCTTGGGATTGTGTCAATGTCACATTTATGATCTAAGGGTTCATTTTAGGGGGATTATATCACGGTCGAAGGCTCACTTCATGGCCTAAAAACCTTAAAGTAGTGTTCAGTATTGATTAATTGGGTTGGTTGTCATTGATGTCAAACCTTGAAGAAATTTGGGTAGCGAATTTCGGTAGCACAATGGTTTGGGTAATGGACCCAAGTTTGTTTGATGGATAATGGTATGAGTTTTGATATATTTTCATGTAATACTATTCTATATGGAGTACATGTCATGGCATTTCTGGTGATATGTGGAACATCACATAAATCCTCACAGTTAGAGAGTTATGGCCGTGTGAATTTAGAGAACCCTCATGAGTCATCTAGAAGCCCCAAAAGGTCAAAGTAGTCAAAGTGGTTGCAAAGAAGAAATTGTTTAAATAATAAAGTGAAGTGATGAGTGTACCATAAGTCAAAGTGGATACAAAATAAATTATTTAAATAATAAATTTAATGGAGAAATTACTAAGTGGACAAGTGGTTAGAAGTGGGTTATCCCTAAAATAAGGAAAGTGGGTTAAGATGGTTGGAAGGTAATTTAAATAATAAAGTGAAGTGATGAGTGTACTATAAGTCAAAGTGGATACAAAATAAATTATTTAAATAATAAATTTAATGGAGAAATTACTAAGTGGACAAGTGGTTAGAATTGGGTTATCCCTAAAATAAGGAAAGTGGGTTAAGATGGTTAGAAGGTAACCCCTTGAGTAAGCTACATGAAAGTATAAATAAGAGGAAAGGATCTGTCATTTTGAATCACACTTGATAATATTGAATATCTACAAGTGAATGAGGTAACCAAAGGATATCTAAGCCGAATTTCAAAGGGAAGGTGAAGTAAAGAAGGCTGAAATTCAAGGGAGGATAATTCTTTTGATGATGCTTTCTAAGGTATGTTATTTACATGTCATCTCACCATTTTCGCAATAACCTTTTTTCTAGAATGATTCTGACCATGCAATTGGGAGGTCATTGAGGAAACATATCCAAGTATATGTGATACAAATTTCATCTTGTGGGTCGTTGTATTTTTGGAGTTACACTCAGTGGAAAATAAGGTTTGTGGCTAGTCTTGAAACTAGCCTAAAACAGGTCTTTCAGGTAAAAACGTCATAACGTCTTCATAACATATCCAAATTTTGTAAGAAAAAATTTATTAGTTACAATACAGTCTGTAGTATTCTATGTACAATTTTCAGATCCATACAACAAATATTTTGTGTGGGGAATGCTCTACAAGTTCTCTCTCTAGAATAAGCCAGAATTCAACAAGGTATGTCATTTTTGATATAACTCATTTTATGAGAGATTCCAAGTAGTGAAACCTAGAATAAGTGCATAAAAGACATTGAATAACATTATGTACCATTTTTAGATCTTTATTCATTACAGGTACATAGTTATGATTATTTCAAGTTAGGGTTGTTGACTAATCCAAAATTAGTCATGTGAGACTAAAGTAAAGTTTGATGAAAATGCTAGTATCTTGTCCTTAAAGTTAAGGAAGGTTTGCAGGTATGTGATCATATACACCAGGTCTATTACAGAGTTACAAATAAGATTTGGATGATGAAATTGATGAGGGCTTTTGGTTGAGGTACATGTTGGGTAGATGGTTGAGACAAGTAGTTGATGAGTTGGCACATACATGAGGTGTATAGTTGATGATGTTGGCACATCTTGATGAGTCATAGTTTATATGTATTTGATGCATGCTTGGTACATATTTGGTGCATGGTTGATGCCCTCATTGATGGTACAGGTTGTTGTAAAGTTTGATGCATTTTTTTATGGTACGGGTTGTTTGGTACAGTTGTTACAAGTTGATTGGCTACAGGTTGAGGTACAGGTTGGTGCACAGTTGATGCACTTGTTTCTAGTACATATTGATTATAGGTTGTTTGGTACAGGTTAGTTGGTTGCAAGTTAGTGGTATAGGTTGTTACAGTGGTATATCTCACAGTGATAGTGTGACAGTGGTTCCATCATTCTACTTCTATGTCAGGATGGTTGGGCAGGGCAAGGATAGGTGGTTGTATCCATCTTTCGGTTGTAGTCGGAGAACATAGGGGGTTGTAGACTCCTTCTAGTTGTAGCCAGAGAATTAGGGAGTTGGAGCTTCCCTCAGGTTGTAGCCTGGGAAACTAGGGGGTTGGAGCCTCCTTCCAGTTGCAGCTGGAAAACAAAGGAAGTTGGTGCTTCCAATTAATGTAATTCTTAAATACATATAAGAAAAATTGTTTCATGGTTTTCTCTCGCTTTGGTTTTCCACGTAAAAACATTGGTGTATTGTGTATGTGTATTATTGTTCATTTGTTCATTGTTTATTTACTCTGCAAATATTGGATGATAATGCTACATTGATTTAACACTTTCATGTTGTAGTTAAAAAGGATTGAATTTTTCTATTACTAATTCACC
>ML803407.1:268946-282828 GCA_009831015.1 Picea engelmannii
TCCATTTTATGGGAGACTTGTCTGCACTAATGTCAGGTAAAGCCCCCCCAGTTAAATATGGTGATCCCGACCACCCTACCATTTCAGTACAAGTTGGAAAAATGATAATCCCTCGAGTCCTGGTAGACTTAGGTGCCGCTATCAATATCATGACTCCGGAAACCTTACAACTGCTACAACTGAAAAATGAAGTCAGAGACACCCCAACTATCCTAGAATTAGCTGACCGATCCACAATTAAACCAGAAGGATTCATTGAAGACCTCAGTATCTCAGTAGAATCCTGGAATTATCCAGCTGACTTTGTGGTACTACAACCCAAAACAAAGTTGGGGGGGCACCCTCTAATTTTGGGCAGACCTTGGCTAGCCACAGCAGATTCTTTTATCAGTTGTAGATCAGGTTCAATGACAATTTCCAATGGTTACGAAACTAAACAGCTTACCCTCTACCCTCATGCTACACCCCTGATTAATAATGATAATTCTGTATGGGTAGATTTTGATGATCGACTTACTCAACCCCTTTTGACTATTGGACAAGCTCTAAGCCTTAAAGACTCCACCAAGGATGAAGTAATTAATAATTTTATTTGCAAACCCTCCTCTGTGACTCCAGAAACTCATAACTAACTAACTGTATTGTTGGAGTCTGATAAACAAGTAAACCTCAACTCGAAAAGCCCACCTCAAACATCTAACACCATCTCTTCTAAAAGCATACAAGTAGAAATTGAACCTGGCAAAACCCTGAACATAAACCCTAATCTGACAGATGTTGAAACACAACAATTAATGAAGTTACTTCTAGAAAATAAAGAATCATTCGCATGGGATTACACAGATATGAAAGGAATTTCTCCCGAATTATGTACTCATCGAATATATATTAAGGAAGATTGTCGATCGATTTACCAATCTCAACGATGAATGAACCCTAATTTAAGAGAAATCCTCAAAGAAGAACTTCAAAAATTGCTCAATGCAGGGTTTATATATCCTATATCCGACAGTGAATGGGTTTCCCCATTGGTAATAGTTCCTAAGAAAAATGGGAAATGGAGAGTATGTGTGGATTATAGAGCCTTAAATAAAGCTACTCAAAAAGATCACTTTCCATTACCATTCATTGATCAGGTGTTAGATAATTTGTCAAGGAAGAAATTTTTCTCATTTTTAGATGGTTTCAGTGGGTATAACCAGATCAAAATTGCACCTCAAGATCAAAATAAAACCACTTTTACTAGCCCTTGGGGAACCTTTTCTTATAGAGTTCTCCCATTTGGACTATGTAATGCACCAACAACCTTCCAAAGAGCAGTTTTAGGAATCTTTTCTGATATGATTAATGACTCTATGGAAATCTTTATGGATGACTTTACTCCCTATGGTGTTTCTTTTCAGGAAGCACTAAAAAACCTTGAGAAAGTGATCAAACGATGCATACAAGCCCAACTCTCCTTAAGTACAAAAAAATGTCATATGATGATGAGTGAAGGAATAGTGCTTGGACATTTTATCTCATCTTAGGGAATTCAGGTAGACCCATCCAAGATACAAGTCATTAAGGACCTTCCTACTCCCAAAACCCAAACAGAGGTAAGAAGTTTTCTAGGACATGCTGGATACTATAGAAGATTTATCAAAAACATTTCCAAAATAGCTTCTCCCCTGTTTGTGTTACTGATAAAAAATGTTGAATTCAAATGGACTAATTCTTGCCAGGAAGCATTTAATACACTTAAACATCAGTTATCTACAGCTCCTATTCTTAGAGGACCTGATTGGACACTTCCATTTCATATATCCTCCAATGCTTTAGATACTGCGATAGGAGTTGTCTTGGGACAAGAATAAAATCATCTCCCTTATGCTATCTATTTCATCTGCAAGAATATGACTCCTGTTGAACTCAATTATACAGTCACCGAAAAGGAATTCTTAACATTTATCTATGCCATTAATAAATTTAGGCATTACATTACTGGCTACTCTACTTTTGTCCATATTGATCACTCAGCTATCAAATACTTAATGAACAAACCTATCACAAATGATAGAGTCACCAGATGGTTACTATTATTGCAAGAATTTGATATTACAATTGTAGATAGACCAGGAAAAGAAAATGTAGTTGTTGATTTCTTTTCTCGGTTGACACCTAATGATGATACCCCAATAGATGATTCATTTCCTGATGAATATCTATTTGTAGTTTCTGCTCACTCACCTTGGTATGCAGACATTGCTAACTACTTGGTTGCAGGGAAGTTACCACCACACCTATCCCACCAAGAGAAAAGAAGAATCATTCATCAAAGTGCTCGGTATAGTTGGATAAGTGAGTGTCTTTTCCATACAGGACTTGATCAAGAAATCCAAAGGTGCATTAGAGAATATGAGGTTTATGATCTACTAAAAGCTTGTCATGATGGCCCTTGTGGAGGGCATTTTTCTGATAAGAGAACAACACATAAAATTCTCAGGATGGGGTACTATTTTCCCTCACTCTTCAAAGATGCAAAGAAATATGTCTGGGCTTGTGATAGCTGCCAAAGAGTAGACCAACCTAATCATAGAGATGAAATTCCATTAAACCCCCAGATAGTACTTGAACCATTTGAAAGATGAGACTTAGACTTTGTAGGACCCATTAACCCCCCATCCAATCAAAAAGTTTACATAGTGGTCTGCACAGACTACATGACTAAATGGGTGGAAGCCAAAGCACTCCACAGAGCAACCGAAGGAGCAGTTATAAATTTCTTATTTAAAGACATCTTCATCAGATTTGGAGTGCCAAGAGAATTAGTTACAGATGGAGGACCTCCTTTCACTTCACATGGTTTCAAAGCCACCCTTCAAAAATATCATATTCAGCATAGAATGACTACAGCATACCACCCCCGAGCCAATGGACAGGTGGAAAGTACAAAGAAAGTATTAGACGCCATTCTCACAAAAATAGTGAAGGAAAACAGAAAGGATTGGTCCTACAGGCTCCCTGAAGCATTATGGGCCTACAGAACTACCTAGATAAATACTATAGGATTCTCTCCCTATGAATTAGTCTATGGAAAGAGTGTTGTCTTTCCTGTGGAATTTGAAATAAAAACCTTAAGGACCGCTTTAGTTGTCAACCTTGATTTGACCGATGCACAGACAGCCAGGTTGCAGCAGCTTAATGAATTGGATGAGAAAAGACTAGATGCCATTCATTAGACAACTATAATTCAACAGCAAAGATCAAAATGGCATGACAAAACTATCAAGAATAAGCAATTCCAAAAAGGTAATTGGGCCCTACTGTATGACTCTCGGTTCAAAGAATTTCAAGGGAAACTGTGTACAAGATGGCTTGGACCTTACGAAGTAGACATTGTTTTCCCCAATGGAATAGTAAGGCTCCTCACAAATGATGACTCCAAAACACCGTTACTTGTAAATGGTCATCGGCTCCATCTGTACCAGCGTCATATTTCCAAAGAAGATTTTAAGGCCACATGTGTGGCAGACTCCCATTACCTCTTTTTAGAGGGGGCTTCTACCCCTCATTGCAATTAATTCTTTTTAAGTTAATTTCTTTAGTATTAGATTAGATTTTATTTACTAATAATCCCTATCAAGAAATACCATGTTACAATCAATTTTTGCAGACTCCCGATCGAAGCACGGGCCACTAGGAAAGGACAATCCTATTTCAAAGAGACAAGCTTTCCCATTGCTGAAACACCACTGCTCAACACTTTTTGACTTTCCCCATTGCTTAAACACCACTTCCAACAACCTTTTACCATTTTCCCTATTGCTAAAACACCATTGATAGCAAACTTTCCGCCATTTTCTTCTATTGCTGAAACACCACTGTTCAGCAGCTCTTCACATTTCCTCATCGATGAAACAACACCGTCCAGCAATTGTTTTCCCCTTTCTTTTCTGCTGCTGAAACACCATTGTCAACAACCTTTTACCATTTTCCCTATTGCTGAAACACCATTGACAACAAACTTCCCACCATTTTATTCTATTGTTGAAACACCACTGTCAACAACCTTTTACCATTTTCCCTATTGCTGAAACACCATTGACAGCAAACTTCCTGCCATTTTCTTCTATTGTTGAAACACCACTGTTCAGCAGCTCTTCACATTTCCTCATCGACGAAACAACATCGTCCAGCAATTGTTTCGCCCCTTTCTTTTTTGTTGTTGAAACACCATTGACAGCAACTTTTCGCTTCAGTCCGGCAATTCTTCACAGTTTCCATTGACGAAACAATACCGTGCAGCAATTGTTTCGCCCCTTATTTTATGTTGTTGAAACACCAACTTTTCAACATTATCTGTCAGCAAGCTTCCGTGCTCTCATACTACATTTCATCCTTCTAGTCAATAAATCCTTGATACAATTCATCTAACAAATCAAAAGTCTCTGCCACGACTACTGCAAAACTATCGTGGATAGGCATTATATTTTGTTTGCAGCACGAATCAAAAGGTAAGGTGAGGTATGTAAATTTTATGTAATACAGTTAAGTTATGGTTAATGAGAAGATTCCAAATCATTATGACCACTCAAGTGCAATCATTATTAGCCACACTTGATGGGAGGGGAGGACATATCAAACTTTTTATACTATCATTTCACATGAATTCACCACTGCCATTCCTATTTTACCATCCTTTCGTTCGTCTCACCACCATTCGCATGCCTTCACTCGAAAAACTTACTCTGCACAGAAGTTGTTACTCAACTCTTTGACGGTGTATTTTACTGAGCTGGTAGATATGGGAGGCTCTATTATATGGTACAAACCCGCCAAGATATCCCTGTTAGAACTGTATCCAGAAGCCTATCAAATTTTTCTGCGGGTAGGATGGATCAGTTATTTTGAGAGACTCCAGGGGTTTGATCAACAACAGGTTCTGAAATTTGCTCAAAATCTCCAGGGAGATCATTCCATTGTTCAAGGGGTTTGAATCTCAGTTACAGAAGAGGATATAGCGCAGGTTTCGGGTCTCCCTACCAATGGAACTCGCATGTTCAGCCGCAAACATATCATCTTGAATGCCCAGCGGGACTTCCTCTCGCCAGAGGAAAAAATTGAATTTAAAGGCCAGGGTGTCCGACTTAGCTCATTGCCGCCCCCATGGCCGGAAGTTGCAAAATTCGTCAAACACTACCTTACCTGCAAAGGCCGATACCAGGTAGTCTACCAGCACGATTTTCTCTTGTTGTCTCATTTACGACATAATAGATTGGTGAACATCCCTTATTATCTGCTCAGTTGTCTCAAAAATATGTCGCACTACTGTAAAAAGGATAAAGATCCCACCCTTTTACTCACCCATCACTGTCTCGTTCAACTGCTTATCCAAAAGGGTTTTTCCCAACCAAACCTTCCACCAAAAAACCCACCTATAGATCCCCAAGAAGCCGCTGAAATTCCTGAAAATCTTCACGAACAGCAACCACAAAACCCTCCAGACTCTCCATAAATACCTCACAGTCCGCCTACAGAACCAATCAGTCCAATTAACCCGCCTACCATACCAAGCCCACCCCACACTTTACCAGAATCATCCACTCCCGCCCTTCATATTCTTAGTGATGATTCTAAGCCAGACAATTCTCCCTGCCCCATCATTGAGGGAAAACCCCCACGAAAATGAAAGCAAATTCCTTTCTTTCTTCCCTTTTTACAAAGAAAATGAACAAGGGCCTCAACAAGGGCAGCCACTACTACCACCGCCATAGATCCCCAACCCATCCGACTAATACCCCGTACACCTCCAACCTCCCAAATACCGAAATCTTTGCCTATTCCACCCACGGACACTGAAACACAAGAACCAGATGCCCAGGGTGTTGTGACATCATTTGTTTCAAATCAAGTAGCTGAAACACAAAAACCAGCTACCCATTCAGTAGCTGAAATGCAAGAACCAGCTATCCATTCAGTAGATGAAACACAAGAACCAGCTACCCATTTAGTAGCTGAAACACAAGAACCAGCTACTCATTCAGTGGTTGAAACACAAGAACCAGCTATAGCTGAAACACAAGAACTAGTTGTTGATATTGATACTGAGATGCAGGAATCAGAGGTCCAGGGTGTTGCAACATTACTCTCCTTACATCAAGAGGCTGAAACACAAGAAGCAGTTGTCGATCCTGTAGCTGCTCCACAAGAACCAGCTAGTGAGGCTGTGACTGCTACACAAGAACCATTCACTCCTCAACCAGAACCAACAATGGCCTTTGTCTTAGAAGAAAATGAGTTTCTAAAGTCTAAACTGGAAGCCTACAAGCAAGAGCTATCCATGGCAAAGGAAGCCTATGAAAAGGAACTTAATTTGTACACCCTAGCTCGCACAGTGACCATGTCAGAAGGAACTACAACAGAGAATCCGTGTAGAGAATATATGTGTTGTCAATGTGGGGACATCTACTATCAAGCAGGCTACAAAGTAATTCAAATCCCAATGCCTGGAGCTCCCCCTACTCCTTCAACTTTTGCAGTCAAAGAAGAAGAACCTATTGTTACACAAGAACCAGCTATAGTTGTCACACAAGAACTAGCTACAGTTGAAACACAAGAACCAGCGGGACCTCCCAAGATTAAGACTAAGCCCTGCCCTGCAAAAAATGTCAAATTTGAAACCCCTTCTTTTGTTAACAAAGTTGTACAAATAGTGCCTATTGAGGAATCTTCCCCTCCCGGCCAGATCAATATCCACACTTTTGTGGAACAGTCTACTCAAACCTTACCTCACCCCACTACTTGCAACGCTGAAACATAAACTCAGCCATGGGATGAGCAGGTAGTAATACAGAAATGGAAGAAAGAGTATGCTGCTACACAGGCCAAAAGCCTGCAAGAGCACAGACAAATCTAGATAAATCATACCTACTCAAATTGGGAAGCTTTAGAGAAGACACGCCAGGAAGCTCGTGCCCTTAAGAAACAAAACAAAGAGTTGAAAGGCAGATTGGCCCTGGTATTTGACTTGGCACAAAATCTATTGACTACAAGGAAACCATCCTGCAATTACTCCTTGTTCCTTATGGAATGACTTACATGGTTTCATATCAAATCAATCACAAAAGGCAAACCCCATGCAGTACTACACCCAGCAAATTTTGTCAAAACCTTTGCAGAAGCCTCTGCTAGGGATCAACACCTCCTCTGTGAGGAATATTTTCATAATGAGGCCATCCCCGAGAAAAGGCAGCTAAACCTTAATCCTCTTGTCGGGGACATCCAGATTCGGGCATTCACCTCCTTTCTCCACAATCAGATTATATGGCAGGATGACTTCATGGCTACCAAGCACAATGAAGATAACCGCCTTCTCTGGATAAGACCAGAACCACAAAATGAAGCCACTTTTGTTACAGAATACTATCAGTTTTTAAAGAAACCAGGGATGACTGAACATGTTCAGCAACTACAATCAACAGTGCTTCAGGATTGTCAGCACTTCATCAGATCCACAGAGATTGCTACCCTCTAGGCAAACAACTTGTTTTGGCAGCAATCCACTGAGAAAAGACAGGAACACAATCCTTTTAGCCCTACTAACCTCGAGATAGCAATCTCCAGGGTGCCTAACTACATCCAGTGTCTTCAGCAAAGTGCTGAAAGCTGGATAGGGTACCGGTTTTATTTTCCTATCCTCTGGTTGCCAATAGAGAGATATCAAATCCATTATAAGTTGCCTAAGAAGACAGAAACAACAACTTGGCAAAGGTTACAATGTGTCCAAGGGTTCAGAGCGCCAACAGACAATACCTCCCACAGCTACTGCTTGAGTAACTTTCACGCTCAGAGTCGGTATTCAGACTCTGATTCAGAGTGAAGTTGCTTGAGGACATGCAACATTTTAATTTGGGGGGGATGTTAGGAACACACAATGTACCTTTTTGCCCATACTTTTTGCCACCATTACACTCTTTTTCACTCACATTTAAACTCATATTATCACTTTATCCTATATTTCCAAAGGTATACAACATCTCTTTTCTTTACTATATGTTTAATATGTTTTGCATATAATTTTACATCACTCTCGTACTTAACCATTGATTAGAAATGTATAAGTGCTGAAATAGTTCAAACTGCAGATTAGCATTTGAGGCCTGTTGCTAAAACAACAAATCAAAGAAGTTGTTACACAGTCCATGGTCGATGATGCTGAAACATAAAAGATGTTACACAGTCCATGGTCAACGATGCTGAAACACAGAGGAAGTTGTTACACAGTCCATGGTCAACGATGCTGAAACACAGAGGAAATTGTTACACAGTCCATGGCCGACGATGCTGAAACAAAGAAGATGCTACACAGTCCATGGTCAACGATGATGAAACACATAGGAAGTTGTTACACAGTCCGCTGTCAACAACAACTCACACAGATTGACTACAACAGCTGCACCGTGGGCCAAGCATCAACCATCGTTGTTGCCTGAGAAGTGTTGAAACAGTCAGAACGCAAATCCCATGGCTGAAACAGCCCGCGATTTGCGATGCCGAAACAGCATACAACAGCAGTAACAAGAAAGAGTTGTTACTCCAAGCTGTAACAACAACAACTCACTCAGCACTCGTAATAGCATTCTATTGTGGGAGACTAGGATATCCTATTCCAGTTTAGAAAGTCGATCTGACTAAGAATAGGACTCAAATATACACCTGTAATTTTTGATCAATTGTATCGAAGGGATTCCCTCTTTAAATAAGAGGAAATCATCATTCGAGAGGATTGCCAGTTTTTGGTACTAAGAAAGTTTTACAGAGAAGGACGTACTTCATTTTCAGATTGTAATATGATACATTGATAGATGAATAAAAGACTGTTTTGAGCATCCTTCTCTAGCCTCTTCGTTCCAGGGGAATCTTATGAGAAGGGAGGGCCCACCTTCTTCACAAGATTCACCCGTTAGTTTTATAGTGTGTTAGTGTGATCTCTGTTTATGCCTTGATTAATTTTTGTCTTGTTGAAACACTACTTTAATGAATTCTGCTTTGTTGAAACACTACTGAACCCTGTCTTGTTAAGAACTCTGTTTTACTGAACGTTACATTGTTTTCATGTGGTTCATGCTTGGGTAATTGTTAATCATTTTAGTCAGAAATCATGTGTGATGAATTTATGAAAGTGTGCTAATCAGAGACTGGTGCTGAAGGTTCCTGCTTTGGGAAGGAATTAGGGTCATGTTCTCTGTTAGAAATAGTTAGCCTTCAATTACTTCCATGAGTATGCTAATCAGAGACTGATGCTGAAGGTTCCTACTTTGGGAAGGAATTAGGGTCCTGTTCTTTGTTAGAAATAGTTAGCCTTCAATTATTTCCATGAGTGTGCTAATCAAAGACTGGTGCTGAAGGTTCCTGCTTTGGGAAGGAATTAGGGTCATGTTCTCTATTAGAAATAGTTAGCCTTCAATTATTTCCATGAGTGTGCTAATCAGAGACTGGTGTTGAAGGTTCCTACTTTGGGAAGGAATTAGGGTCTTGTTCTCTATTAGGAGATAAATAGCCTTCAGTGTGCATTATTTCAGTCAAGCAATAAGTTCATGAAGTGTGATGATCGGAAATAGGTGCTGAAGATTCCTGCTTTGAGAATAGGGTCATGTTCTCTGGTTACAGAATAGTTGGTCTTTTCTGTTGCAGTATCTTGTTGTTATTTTAATGTAATCCAGGATTCTTCAATAGGTAGATTGTTTTTCTGTAATTCAAGTTAGAACTTCAGTTCATTCAAGGCAAGTGTGATTAATATAGTTTCCTTTACTACAACTCTAGGTTTCTTTTGAATTTGAGCATATATAGTGCGTGGTTACCTTTGAAATAAACAGACTTCCCTGGATTGACAATTTATGTAGCACTTGATTGTTTAAATTAAATAAGCAATTATAGTGACCAACAGAGCTATGGAAAGGAAGACCAGCAAATGTGAAGCACTTCAGAGTATTTGGAAGAAAATGCTACATCAAAAGACAAGATGGCAGAATGGGAAAGTTTGAATCTCGTGTGGAAAAATGGGTAGTTTTTGGTTGCTCAAATACAAGGAAAGCATACAAGTGTTACAATCTAAGGTTGAACAAAGTTGTGGAAATCATCAATGTAACAATTGATGAAACAGGTGGATGAGAATTAAAGGAAGACGAAAATGAATTAATGGAATAGCTTTACGAAGAAGAAGTAGAAGATGAAGAATAAGTAGAAGAGGAAGATGAAGAAGATCAGACAGAAGTAGAAGAGAAATTTTAGAAAGTGCCTCCAAAGACACCTAGCAAACGAGTATATAAGAATCATCCTTTAGATCATATTATCATAAACAAAGATGTAGGATTTGAGACTAGAAGAAGAATCTGTTTGCCGGAACAAATGTACCTAGCACTCTTGTCTATGATTGAACCAAACATTTTTGAAGAGTCCATCAAGGATTAATTATCGAATAAGGCCATGGATGAAGAATTGGATCAAATAGAGAAGAATGACACTTGGGAATTGGTTCCAAGACCAAAGAATAAGAATGTGATTGGCACAAAGTGGGTATTCAAAAATAAATTGAATAAATATGGATAGGTTACAAGGAACAAATCTATATTGGTATTTAAAGGATATGCATAGGTTGAAGGAATCAACTTTGAAGAGACATTTTTCCCAGTTGCCAGAATGGAAGCAATACAATTGCTCCTATATTATGCATGCTCCAAGAATATTAAAGTGTATCAAATGGACGTGAAATTAGCTTTTCTAAATGAGTAACTTGAAGAAGAATTTTACATCAAACAACCATAAGCATTTCAATTGTCAAAGAACACATATTACATGTGAAAATTGAAGAAGGCCTTGTATGGTCTAAAACAAGATCCTAGAGCATGGTACTCTAAACTGGATAAACATATACAACAGGAAGGGTTCAGAAAAGGAAGTGAAGACAGTCACCTCTACATCAAGATACGTCAAAGGAACCAAGGAATTTTTATTTCTCAAGCTAAGTATATCATAGAAATGCTAAAGAGGTTTGGAATGGAAGATTGAAAACCAGTTACCACTCCTATGCAAACCAGTTGCAAGTTGAGAAAAGATGATGATTCAAAGTCTACAGACTAGAGGAAATACAGGTCAATGATTGGTAGCTTACTATATGTGACATCATCCATACCAACTATAATGTAGGCAGTTGGACAGGTGGCACAATTTCAAGAAGCACCAAAGGAATCACATGTCTTAGCAGTGAAGAGTATTTTTATATATCTCAAAGGAACAGAAGAGTTTGGATTATGGTATCCAAAAGGAGAGGATCTATCACTTATTGTCTACACAGATGAAAAATGGGAAGGTTTCATTGATGACCGACAAAGCACCAGTGGAGCAACGTTCTGCTTGGGTGAGTGTTTAGTATCATGGATAAGAAAGAAACAATCATTAGTGTCCTTATCCATAGCCGAAGCAGATTATATTGCAGCAGCAACATGTTATACACAAGTTCTATGGATGAAACAAACTTTGACAAATATGCAGGTTGAGTATGATGAGCCCATTCCAATCTATTGTGATAATACAAGTGCCATCAGTATCTCAAATAAATCGGTGATGAACTCCAAGATGAAGCACATTCCAATCAAGTATCACTTTCTACGGGCACAGGTTGCAGAGAAGAACATCAGATTTGAATATGTGGGCACAAAAGAACAAGTGACAGAGATATTTACAAATCCGCTTCCAAGGGAATCCTTTAAGTATCTTCACAAGAGACTCGGAGTAATTTCTACTCCAAAATGAATGTTTTTGAATGCTTATATTATATGTCTTATATTTACATGAGGAAGCACCATAAAGAGGATAGTTCAGGTTTAGAGATCAGTTTTAGGAAGAGTTCAGTCATGGGGAGTATCCCCCCGGATGGAAAGATAAATTTTCCATTGATGACAAAGGGGGAGAGATTTATCAGATACAAAAGTAAATTCTTGGAGAAAGAGAACAAAGGCATGGTTCCAGGGGGATCGATGGTCACAGGGGGAGCATGAGTGATATGACTTCAGAATTGCATCAGAGTGTTGTCATCAATGCCAAAGGAGAATATTGTTGATTAATTGGGTTGTCATTGATGTCAACCCTTGAAGAAAGTCTGGTAGCGAATTTCGGTAGCACAATGGTTTGGGTAATGGACCCAAGTTTGTTTGATGTATAATTGTATGAGTTTTGATATATTTGCAGGTAAGACTATTATAGATGGATATTACATGTCATTCCATTTTCGATGGTATGTGGAACATCACATAACTCCTCATGGTTAGAGAGTTATGGCCATGTAAAGTTGGAGAACCCTCATGAGTCATCTAGAAGCCCCAATCAATGTGGTTGCAAGGAAGAAATTATTAAATAACAAAGTGAAGTGATGAGTGTACTATAAGTCAAAGTGGATATAAAATAAATTATTTAAATAATAAATTTAATTGATAAATTACTAAATGGACAAGTGGTTAGAAGTGGGTTAGACCTAAAATAAGGAAAGTGGGTTAAGATGGTTAGAAGGTAATTTAAATAATAAAGTGAAGTGATGAGTGTACTATAAGTCAAAGTGGATACAAAAGAAATTATTTAAACAATAAAGTTAATGGAGAAATGATCAGGGGATCAAATTTGCTCAATTTTCAAAGTGCTCGGATTGAGACGAAAACAGTGCCATTACATCCGTCTCGTTTTCCTGATTCCGGCGGTATATTTATTTTCACGAATGGAGTCCGTATGGAGGAGATATCGCGATTTGACCGCCAAGTCAAAAAAGGTAAAAATTTGGACGCTGACTGTACCTGTCCGTACAGTCCATACGGCCACATGGAGGGTCGTACCATCTTGCTGATGTGGCATCATTGATGACGTGGCATATTTTCATTTGATGGTGGTTGACCAATGGAGTGTCGACACGTGTCATTGGCAATGAATAGAAATTGGACACGTGGCCCAGCCCATTGGTGCCACGTGTCATTATTCTGTTGGTTTATATGGTTGAATAAGTTTTTGTATAAAATGTATGGGTCCGCGGGGTTCGACCCCGGGACCTCTCCCATAGCCAAAGTCTTAACACTCATGCGCTAGCCAACTGTCCGTCACTTGTTTCTTGTTTGAAAGGCGGAAAAGTATGTATTTATGTTAATACAATGTGATATATGGATAGGGGGCGGGCTGGGGCATAAGCCCCGACCCATGGTTTTATTTTCATTGTAATACGACCATGTATTGAATAGTCACGCGGGAGTATAGTTCCATTTTATATATATTATAACCATTGTACAATGCATTAACACAAAGTTTTATGTGTTAAAACATATGTAAAATATGTAACGGTTAATACATTCGTGTGTGGTTTGATAACCTGCGGATTTATGTGTTTGACCATAGTACAATGCAGTTGCGCGGGAGTTACAAACAGTTCAACCACTTTTGCGCCCAGCCCGAGGACGCATGGGCATATGACCAAATGCCGAGGCAGTTAGGGGCTGGAGGCACCCTAACCGTTCTACGGTTTGTACCGGTGCGCGGTTGCCTACGGGATTGGGTTCTTTACGCTTAAATGAGCGTGTGTGCCATGTTTGGAGTACAAGGGTGCAAAGCGTAGAACCAGAGACAACATAGTTGAAGGGGAGAACTTCAAAGGAGGCTATCTTCTTCATTTTTCGACCGTTTCAGGAGCCGTCAGAGCCTAGACAGGGGTTTTGGGACGCTGTGGAGCCATTGGAGCAGTAATTTTGTTGATTTGAGCACTGTAAGACTTGTTTTTAAGCACTTTGAGAAATTTAATATAAAAGATCCATTTGGAGGCTGGACCAGGAGATGTAGCCCGGAGTGGGGTGAACTCCTTTATCAAGTT
>ML803407.1:286400-326645 GCA_009831015.1 Picea engelmannii
TGAAGTTGTATGAGCCTCCATTGATCGATGATCAAGGAGAGCATGTTCAGATTCCTTCCATAGATGATTTTTCTCCAGAATATCTAACAGAACTGCAGGAAGATACCATACTTGACAGAAGGATGAGGACTTCGAAGCGGGGTGATGTGGAGTATTTGCGAGTTGGTCTTAAAGGGACGAATCCAAGCAAGGCCAAGTGGATTGAGGTTGGAAGGGTGAGGGAACTCTACCCTCATCTTCAAATAGACTGAGATAGTCTTTTGGTGGTCCAAAAGCTTCCTAATGGGGAGGTGTGATCAGGGAATCAAATTTGCTCAATTTTCAAAGTGCTCGGATTGAGACGAAAACAGTGCCATTACGTCCATCTCGTTTTCCTGATTCCGGTGGTATATTTATTTTCGCGAATGGAGTCCGTATGGAGGAGATATCGCGATTTGATCACCAAGTCAAAAAGGTAAAAATTTGGACGCTGACTGTACCTGTCCGTACAGTCCGTACGGCCACGTGGAGGGCCGTACCATCTTGCTGACATGGCATCATTGATGATGTGGCATATTTTCATTTGATGGTGGTTGACCAATGGAGTGTCGACACGTGTCATTGGCAATGAATAGAATTTGGACACGTGGCCCAACCCATTGGTGCCACGTGTCATTATTTTGTTGGTTTATATGGTTGAATAAGTTTTTGTATAAAATGTATGGGTCCGCGGGGTTCGACCCTGGGACCTCTCCCATAGCCAAAGTCTTAACACTCATGCGCTAGCCAACTGTCCGTCACTTGTTTCTTGTTTGAAAGGCGGAAAAGTATGTATTTATGTTAATACAATGTGATATATGGATAGGGGGCGGGTCGGGGCATAAGCCCCGACCCACGGTTTTATTTGCATTGTAATACGACCATGTATTGAATAGTCGTGCGGGAGTATAGTTCCATTTTATATATATTATAACCGTTGTACAACGCATTAACACAAAGTTTTATGTGTTAAAACATATGTAAAATATGTAACGGTTAATACATTCGCGTGTGGTTTGATAACCCGCGGATTTATGTGTTTGACCATAGTACAATGCAGTTGCGCGGGAGTTACAAACAGTTTAACCACTTTTGCGCCCAGCCCGAGGATGCATGGGCATATGACCAAATGCCGAGGCCGTTAGGGGCTGGATGCACCCTAACCGTTCTACGGTTTGTACCGGTGCACGGTTGCATACGGGACTGGGTTCTTTATGCTTAAATGAGCGTGTGTGCCAGGTTTGGAGTACAAGGGTGCAAAGCGTAGAACCAGAGACAGCATAGTTGAAGGGGAGAACTTCAAAGGAGGCTATCTTCTTCATTTTTCGACCGTTTCAGGAGCCGTCAGAGCCTAGACAGGGGTTTTGGGACGCTGCAGAGCCATTGGAGCAGTCATTTTGTTGATTTGAGCACTGTAAGACTTTTTTTAAAGCACTTTGAGCAATTTAATATAAAAGATCCATTTGGAGGCTGGACCAGGAGATGTAGCCCAGAGTGGGGTGAACTCCTTTATCAAGTTGTTGTGTTTATGTCTAATGTTCAATGATTTTTGATGCTGTCTATGTTTATTTCTACATAAGTAATCCTTTATTATGTGTTGCAAATTGATCCGGTTGCCTTAAACACATAACATTTCACTTGCAATTTAATTTAATCAAGTTTATCAAGTCTTCGTCATATTTTTAGATCAAGAAATTACTAAGTGTACAAGTGGTTAGAAGTGGGTTAGCCCTAAAATAAGGAAAGTGGGTTAAAATGGTTAGAAGGTAACCCCTTGAGGAATCTACATAAAAGTATAAATAAGAGGAAAGGGTCTATCATTTTGAATCACACTTGAGAATATTGAATATATACAAGTGATTGACGTAACCAAAGGATATCTAAGTTGGATTTTAGAGGGAAGGTGAAGTAAAGAAGGCCGAAATTCAAGGGAGGATAAATTCTTTTGATGATGCTTTCTGAGGTATGTTAATTACAGGTCATCTCACCATTTTCACAATAATTTTTTTTATAGAATGATTCAGACAGTGAAATTGGGAGGTCGTTGAGGAAAAATATCAAAATATATTATATACAAATTTCAGCTTGTGGGTCGTTGTATTTTTGGAGTTACATTCCGTGGAAAATACGGTGTGTGGCTAGTCCTGAAACTAGTCTAAAACAGGCGTTTCGGGTAAAAATGTCATAACTTCTTCATAACAGATCAAAATTCAGTAAGACCAAATGTATTGGTTACATTATAGTATGTATTATTCTATGTACAATTTTTAGATCCATACAACAAATATTCTATGCAGGGAATGCTCTACAAGTTCTCTCTCTAGAATAAGCCAAAATTCGACAAGGTGTGACATTTTTGCTATAACTCCTTTTTTTAGAGGTTCCAAGTAGTGAAACCTGGAGGAAGTGCATAAATGACATTGAAGAACATTGTGTAACATTTTCATATCTTTATTCATTACAGGTACATAGTTATGATTATTGCAAGTTAGGGTTGTTGACTAATTCAAAATTAGCCATGTGATACTAAAGTAAAGTTTGATGAAAATGATAGTCTCTTATTGTTAAAGTTAAGGAAAGTTTGTAGGTATGTGATCATATACACCAGGTCTATTATAGAGTTACAAATCATATTTGGATGATGAAATTGAAGAGGGATTTTGGTTGAGGTACATGTTGGGTACATGGTTGAGACAAGTAGTTGATGAGCTGGCACATACATGAGGTGTATATTTGATGATGTTGGTACATATTGATGACTCATATTTTATGTGTATTTGATGCATTATTGGTACATATTTGGTGCATGGTTGATGCACTCGTTGATGGTACAGGTTGAGGTATAGGTTTGTGCATGGTTGATGCACTTGTTTATGGTGCAGGTTGATTACAGGTTGTTTGGTACAGTTTTTATAGGTTGAGGTATATGTTGGCGCATGGTTGATGCACTTATTTATGGTACAATTTGATTACAAGTTGTTTGGTACGGGTTGTTATAAGTTGGTTTCCTGCAGGTCAATGGTACAGGTTGTTACAGTGGTATATCTCACTGTGATAATGTGACAGTGGTTCCATCATTCTACTTCTACATCAGGGCGGTTGTACAGAAAATGACAGGTGGTTGTAGCCACCTTCCGGTTGTAGCTGGAGAACATAGGGGGTTTTAACCTCCCTCTAGTTTTAGCCATAGAATTTGGGATTTGGAGCTTCCCTCAAGCTGTAGCCTGAGAAAATAGGGGGTTGGAGCCTCCTTCCAATTGCAGCTGGAAAGCAAAGGAAGCTAGCGCTTCCAATGAATGTAATTCTTAAATACATATAAGAAAAATCATTTCATGGTTTTTTCCCAATTTGGGTTTCCACGTAAAAACACGAGTGTACTGTGTATGTGTATGATTTTTCATTTGTTCATTTTTTATTTACTCTGCAACTATTGGGTGGTAATTCTACATTGATATAACACATGCATGTTGTGGTTAAAAATGATTGAATTTCTCTATTACTGATTNCATTTAGGGCCTAAGATATTAGTTGTTTTCATATGAATTATTTCTCGGAACAAAATACCCATATTTGGTGGAAGAAAAACCTTAGAATTAAACACATATGCCACTTGTGGAATGTATATTCCTTCTTGAAGTGTTGTGTCATTGTCGAGACCCTATCGAATTCCCACAAGCCCTAAAAGTAGTGCATAGTATCTAAGATCCTATTTTTGTCCCTAAACCATGTCATGGATGAAGATATCCATCCATAATGTGCAAATACTTGGAATCACTGGAATATGCCAGTTGTGGGATGAATATTCCTTTCGAAGGCATTTTTCATAAATAATCTCTATATGCACAACCCATAACCTCTAATGAAATGTTTATGGCCCTAAACCATGTCCTTAGAGAGGGGACCCATCCTTGTCATGCTAAACCTTGGAATAAGGTCCATATCCTTCTCCCATGGTAAATATTTTGGATGGAGGACCTATTTCATTGTCTAGGTCTCCATTCATGTTGCTTTAAAGAAATTGTCCCCAGTGAGTAGGGTTAGACTCACTAACATAGAAATCAAAGATAACTAACTTTTTTTTACAGTATCGTGAAGTTACATTATCAAAAGAGAAAGAGATAATAGAGGGAAAAAACTAGAATTAGATTATCAATTCCCTTAACCGTTGTGAACAATCTAAATAGCAATCTTCTAGCACAATATCTTTCTCCAAATATGCACACAATTCAAGAAAAAACATTTCTTAAATTTGATCAAGCATGTAAGTAAATAATATAAACTTGTAACAAATGTATTCTAATTGATATTAAGTCAATCAATTCAATCCACAGTTCATTAAGCTTAAAATAAATCAAGATGATATTACACAATAAATTTGGGGGTAAGAAGAGATCTTTATATATTTATAATATGAAAACAACAAGTTATAATACATTATTCTTTTTTCCAACATATTTGTCACCCAAGTAGGGGTTCCTCCATATTAAGCCACTTATCAGTCTCAACTTTGTCAATAATTCCTATTTTTGGTCTTAAAGGGAAACCTAATGGGAATTTAGACCCAACTCAAAACTAGAGAATGCTAACAGAACCAAGGGTTTTTTAGGGTGAATAAACTATAAAAATCTAGTCAATTTATCCTTTAGATAATTCTACAAAATGTATTTATATCAATTGGTCATGTCCCTTTCACCCTGTTGAGCTCTCAAAACACCCTCAATTTTTTCAAAAAAATTTGGGTACCATTTTACTTTACTTTCATTTTTATACTTTGATTTTGCATGGTCATAACTTGTTTCAAGGCTTCCTCTTGGTTTCTTATCATTTTGGTTAAGTCTCGAATTTAAGATAGATTATCACTAGGAGAGAGAAAAGGGGATTCGAGACTTAGTTTTTTTGGCTCATCAGAAAATCCTTTATAGTTCTTGACTTCCACGATGCCCAATAGACATTTTTGTGAAGTCCCTATGTGCTAATAAAGCATCATTTGTTTCTTTACATGAATTGTGTAGTATGCAGATAAATTTTCCAATCATTGATGTTCATCGGTGATCGGTGACCAACATGGAAAATTGTGAAAATGTCCAAAGGTGAGCTAGGCCCTGATGTCGACAAGCGAACTTATTATCAAAATTGTGACCTTATGAATTTTATGAGAAACTAGCCCTAGTTGTTGGTACCTTAGGATGAGATTCACCTGATCTCGGCACAATGAGAAGCCCTGTCATCCTTTCACCACGTCACCTAGCCACATCATCATTGACATGTCATTCACCATGTGGATGTTTTTACTGTTACGTTACCTAGAAACGTCATCTAAGTAGTCATATGTATCCATGTCAGCATGATACACATCATCTTCCATTTCATTACATATGATTTGTGAGTGCATTTGAGTGAAAGAAATCTTTGTGTCAGAGTCTAATTGGGCCTAATCTTCGGGCGTGATTCTTACTGTTGAGTTAAAGGGAATTTATACTGCTCAACAGAATTGGCGCTAGAAGGATGGACTGAAAAAATTCATGGCTAGTTAGATTGTCGATATCAGTCAAAATATATCTCAAATAGCCTATAGATTCAAAACAATCCACATGCATGGTTATTTTTAATCAAGACATCCCTCACAAAGAAGGTAATATCACGACTAGTAACTAACCTCACACTGAGGAGGATACATAATTTCATCTGGAGATACCCTACATGATTCCTCATGAATAAATCAACACATTTAGAAGGATTACCAAATCTTATACTCGACAAATTGGAGCATTGCCCTTATCTCCTTTCCTCCCTAGTAGAAATTAAACTGTGAGACCAGTTGTCGACACCCTAGACAACACTTTCATCGACATAGTTGAGGATCTGGTAGATTTATCCTTAATTGAAATTGATCAATGTCTCAATTATGTTCTTGAAACGTCTGTTGTTATTCCACCAACAAGTACCCACTCTGAACCTAATAATTTTGAATCAGAATAAGTAGGTTCCAATTCGGAGGCCTTGGATGACGAATCAGACAAAGTGGGGGATAACAATGAAAACATTCAAGAGGTTTATTATCAGCCTAAGAAAAAACTAACCATGGTTGGCCAGGGATGCCTTGTCTATACCAATATGTTTGCATAACTTACCAGGGCACCCAGAGAAGCTTCTTCCCAAGTTTGACCATGAAACCTATGGGTTGTCTGAAGACCACATTAAGAAATTCATATTTTCAATAAGGTTGATGAATGTGTAGCACAAATATGTGTTGTGCATACTTTTCATTTACACTATCAAGAAATCATCCTAGACATGGTATTTTAACCTTCTAGTTGGTTCCATAACCAGCGGGACAAAATTCCAATAGGATTTCCTAGACAAATGTTTTGAAGAAACAACCATAGGAGCCTTAATGGATAAACTCTTTGTTTCCACCATGGGACCCAAGGAAAAGGTCAAAGATTTTAATCACGTGCTTACAACAATCCTTAAAAATTCAACTAGATGCCAGACCTACTCAAGAGCTACAAATCAAGGTATATGCAAACGATCTTTGAGCCTCTATCTCTATGTTCGTCAAAATAGTTGCTAAAAATACTCTATCTAAGAATTTTGAAGAGGCCAAAATCATTGATCTCTATATGAACGGACCTAGATAAATTAATATCTCCTTAGAAAACAAGGAAACCCAACAACCACTCAGAAGAGGAATTTTTCTAACCAGGCTATCAGGTAAACAAGCTGAACAGAACTCTGAAAAAGGCAATGTTGATATGGAAATTCTACAAAGGATGGTAAAGAATATACCTAATGATATTGTGGACATGAAAAGGAATGCGGGTGTAAGAACTTCCAACCTAAGGCCTTATAAGCCTTTCTTTAGAAAACCAACACCTTACAAGGCCATAGAACCCCTCCTAGCTAATTTAAATATTGACTTAGGTGAAGTAGCCTCCAATTCCTTTCACAATTATCATCAACACCATTCAGAAAAGGATTTCCCCCATTGGGTGAATTCTATGAATTTATTGTCCAATTGTTTCTTGGATGGTTGTTCCCTAACCGAGAAACTTAGTGATCAAACATCCAACGTTATAGAAACTGCGGTTAGTGAGCCACCTGAAAATAAATCCATGGTGTTGTGGGATATCAATCATTTGTCACCTCTAGATAACCCCACCAAAGAGGAAGAACCACCTAATGAGATATTAGTAGTTCAAACAAGGAGTAAGGGTCCCATCACATAAAATATTTCCATCATATCCCAAGCACCCAAAAAATTGAAACAATTACCTCTCCAATCTAGCCAACTCCCTTATTTAGCTCTGCCCCTAAATTTCAAACTCAAGAGGTATCAAAGTTAGAATATAATGTAGTAGAATATTTGAAAAAGTTGAAATAAAATGTTTCTTTAATGGACTTATGCAGAATTCCTTAGAAAAGGGACCTTTTGTTGCATCTTTAAAAGAGGGTGACAAACCCATGATAAACCCTAATCCAAAGTTGGAAAAACCACATCTAGGGAAACCAAAAAGTCAAATATAAACTCAGCATCCACTGACAAGAAATCTAGGTTTTTTTTGTCCCACCCTTTTTATTGACTTTCAAAATTTATAAAAGGAATTTGCACAATGTTTGGTTGATTTTGGTGCATCTTCAAATGTATTTCCCTATTCAATATGTAAGAAGCTGAATGCAACCCCTATTGAAAGTGATACACACATTATCCAACAAGAAATAATTTAAGTCAAAGTAATCGGTGAACTAAAAGATGTTATGATATGCATCGCCTCTAACCCAAAGTTTCACCAAGTCATTTACATCATTGTTGTAGATATTTCAGAAGCTTATGGATTGTCATTGAGTCAAGACTGGTCCAAAAACGTTACATGGTTAATTTAATATCGATTGTTCCCACTTATGGATACCATTAAAGGGGAATTTTAACATGATTATAATTGATAGGGAAAGGTATCTGAAACACATTGGTACTTATTTGGAAGCCCCAAATGAACCCTCTTCAATAGAATTTCTTGTATTAGGAAATTATTCTTGCAACTCTGACTTTTGAAACTTCCTACCTTGCATGTATGAAATACTTTTCTCACAAAAGTTGGAGCTATTGTTGTAGGAAAACCCAGAAATAATTAAATAATGCAGTAAGTCAGTGCAGGATTTTCTATTTCACGTCTTAGAAAAACAAAATGAAGGCCCCAAGCATAGACCTTAACAAGAAAGTGTCGAACTTCACTTCTGATATTTGGACTTTATTCTTTGATGGGTCCAAATCTCAAGAAGGAGCTGGTGCAGGTTGCATTTTCATTGATCCAGTAGGTAAACGTATTTTCTTATCATGTATACTGGAGTTTGAATGGACAAATAACGCGTTCAAATACAAATCCCTAGTTCAAGGACTCAAGAAAGTTATTGACCTAAACATTAAGGAACTAGTTTTCTTCAATGATTCAAAAATCATTGTAAGACAAGTAAAAAACACTATACATTAATATTCCCCTCACTTAAGGAATTACCAGTAGGAAATACATAGATTGATAGAAAACTTTCAAGCATTTAACATCACAACTATCCCTCGATCTAAGAATGTACTTGTTGACTCTCTAGCTACAGTAGCTTCAATACTATCTACCATCGAAGACTACGAGGCCTCTAGGTTCACCATAAATTTGTTATACAAACATTTAGTCTGAGATAACATTACCAGCTGGAGGATGCTTGAAGGAGATGAGAAAATTATATTCTTCTTAACTAATGGAGAAATTTTCAAAGACTTATTTGTTGATGATGAAGCTTTCCATAAAATGTTTGTTGAACAAGAAGGTGGGAAACATAAGTGAGACAAGAACAATAGTATGACCCAACCTAAACTCCATACAATTCCTATAGGATTAGTCAACCTGGAAAACCTCTTTGATTTGCAAGAAAGAATTAAAAACCCCAAGAATGTCAAAACTAGTAGTTCTCATCTTGCCTACGAAGTCATAAATTTAGGGAATGTGGATAATTCAAAAAACATTAACCTCAAAAAATCACTATATTCTGAGGAGAAGAAGGATTACATTAATTTATTTAAAGAATATCAAGATTTTTTTGCATGGTCCTACCAATACTTGAAAATGTATGACACTACGATCATTCAACGAACCATTTCGCATAGACCAGAGGTCAAACTATTCCAATAGAAACTGAGAAAATTGCATCCATCTCTTGAGCCTCTAAAGCAGAAGGAGCTCAAAAAACTACTATATGCAAAGATAATATTTCAAGTGAGGCATTATGCATGGGTAGCCAATCCGATGCCCGTGAAAAATAAGTCAGGGGAAATTCATTTGTGTGTCAACTTCAGAAATTTAAATAGGGCCTCAGAAAAATAAAATTATCTCATTCCCCCCATGGAACAAATTCTACAAACTTTGTTTGGACCTGAGATGTTCTTGCTTCTAGATGGGTTCTCGGGATATAACCAAGTTTTAGTTTCAAAAGAAGATAGATTGAAGACAACTTTCTTGACCAAATGGGGAACATTTTCATATAAATGCATTCCATTCGGATTAATTAATGCAGGAGCTACTTTCCAAAGGGATGTGGATGTATCCTTTAGAGGGTTAATTAACAAGTGTGTAGTGGTTGGAAAAATCAACTTTCTTTATGGTGTAGTGAGGTACTTTACATCCCACCTAGGAAAGACTCTTGGTACATAGATTTTTCTTACTTCCTCCATCATGGCACTTGTCCAGAGCATCTAAAGCCTAGGGAGAGGAGAGCACTTAGGTTAAAATATGCCTAGTACCATATCATAAATTTTATGCTATTCCACATGAATTATCATGGCGTGTTACTTAGATGCTTGGAGAAGGAAGACGTTGAAAAGGTATTAACATAATTTCACGATGGTCCCATAGGTGGAAACTTTGCAGGAGATACTATTGATCATAAAATCTTGAGGGAAGGATATTTTTGGTCAATTTTGTTTAGAGATGCACACACATATGTAATAAAATGAAAAGTTTTTCAATTGAGTGATGGAAAAGTGAAGAAGGAATCCATACCATTGCAGTGAGTAACCATTTCTAGACCCTTTGAGCAATACGGAGTATATGTCATAGGAGAGATAAACCCAAATTCGTCCAAACAACACAAATATGTATTGACTACCACTGCTATTTCCCAAGATGTTTGAAGTAAATTCCCCTCACCCATGTTAACGAGAAGGTATTAATATAACTTTTAGTTAGAAAAACACATAATAACAAGGTTATGGGTACCTTATGTTCTTGTTTTTTATAATTTTGCATACTTTTCTTCTACTCTTTTGACTGAATTTTCTCTAGATAAAGGGATCATCTTGAGATACTCTACTAACTGTTACCCACAAGGAAATGGTGTTGCAGATTCAACAAATAAAAACCTAGTAATAATTCTTAAAAATATTGTCGTAGACAACCATAGTAATTGCAACAACACACTTGACAATGCCCTATGGGATGATAGGGTAACTCCTAAAGAATCCTTAGGGAATTCTCCTTATTTCCCAGTTTACAGAAAAGAAGCTATCCTTCCGACCAATTTATATCTCCCAACCTTGCATACTTCTTAGGCCTCAAGGGGACAAGCATTGTATGGAATTCAACAAAGAATAGATACACTTTTAATGGTTTAGGAAGAAAGGGAAAGGGCTAGGAAGAAGTTTGCAGTTCACCAAAAATTAGTTAAAAGGTGGTTTGACAAACATAAGGTTGGATAAAAAAACTTTGAAGCAGGGGATATGGTTCTGAAATAGGAAAAATTCAATGAGTCAAAGGGAAAACATTCAAAATTTCAAAACCTATGACTTGGTCCTTTCCAAGTTGCTAAGAATATTTGGGTAGGCACATACCGATTGTAGAATATCAGGGGTGAGCTTGATGCTTTCCCTATCAATGGCCATGCCCTAAAAAGTTTGTTTTCTTAGTTTCCTACCTTAGGCAGTGTATTGTACCATAGTTTAATTGTTTTGGTTTTTCTTTAATTTGTTTTATTTAAATAGAGTGATATTTTTCAGTTGGTGTGTTTTCATTTGATTGGGTTATTATTTATTTATGTTTTGAATTAGGTATTTATTTCATTTTGATTTTGGTTTTATTATGAGGGTGTTTTGTTCTAGTCTCTTGGTGAAACCTAGAAAACTTGTTTCTATTATCCTAAATCTTTCACCATCATAGAAAAAATAAGGGGTTCTCGCTCAACGGGAGATTCCAATGCACAAATAATTCACATCTTTGTATGCTTATCACCCAGGGAATAAACATGTTGTCTTCCACATGGTATGGAAACACTGAGGGAAAAATGGACTAAAGGAGAGTATAGCCTATACCCATAGACAAAGTAGAGAAGGATCTCACTTATTTTAGTGAAGACAATAAAGGAAAATGTGAGGTTGAATCCTATCCTCTAAGAAACAAATATAGTGAATTACCTGCAGAAAATGTTTTAGAATTTTAGTCATTAATATTTGTGAGATATATCTCATAGAAGTTGGGGTTTTTTATATATCCTAAAATTATTCTTAAGGAAGAAATTTTGGTATTTTCTTGATTATGTTTTATCAGTGAAGGTTTAGAATATGAAATTTTCAGGAGTTTAAGAATCCATGTTAGAGTACTACATGACAAAATTTCAAACTCGGAAGGGTTCAAAGTTCAAATATATATTAGGACAAAGGTCAACTATCCAACCATACTCCAAATTAGGGTTTGAAAGTTATGTAACTTACAATTGGTATAACTTTTGATTGGAAGATCTATTTTAGGTGATTCAAAATTTGTCAAAAAAAAAAGAGGAAAAAGAGGAGAATTATAATTTTCTCACATGGATCCAAAGGTTCCTCCAAAAATTATTTCACCAAATAAACCTATAAAGAGATCAACCATGACTCGAGAAGAAAGAAAAGAAATTTTTGACCAAATTGAAAATGTGGAAAAGAAAATGAATGAAAATAATGCACATATGAAAGATAATATGGATGAAAATAAGTATCAAATTGAAAATAAGATGAATGGAAATCGGGAACATATGGAAAAGAAGATGGAAGAATTGAAAAAAATCCATGTATGACATGTTATTATGTACCCTAGATGAGAGACTCCCTAAAGGAGATAACACGATGCAAGTAAATCATGAAAATGTAGAAGAAATAAAGATTGAGTCCCAAAATCATGATTATTCATCACTTCAAGATACACATTATCGAGGTTTCAATGTGTGATCCGGATTATTTTCGGCACGAAATGAGAGTGGAGATATAATAAATAAATGCACAAAGATATCGTCGATATCCAATATTATAACAGAAATGTATCAGATATGCAACCATAAACACAGAGATACACTAATACACGATTTCTATTAATGAAATAAATGTACAGAGACTGTAAAAATACAGAGTGAAAGACTCGCTAGAATGGTGGCAGTTTATCTCTGAGAAGAGATGTGATGGCTACTCGCATTTGCAAGAAGATGATTACAATGAGGCTCTGAAGGCCATTTTACAATAAATCAGAATTCCAAAAACCATAGACATCCAAAAACCTAACCCTAGGAGATGAAGCACCAAAAGTCATGTGGGCTCCGTTTGGGTAAGTTAGTACATCAACTTCCCGGGGTCGTAACTTTTGCATACAATATTCGTTTTAGGCGTATGATAGCCTGTTGGAAAGGTAATGTCGAGGAGATTCATTTTGGGGGCTCAATAATTCCTTCATCTATAATTGAGAAGGTATATCTTGAAAAACCTTCTTTTTGGCCCTCAAAATTGCCCCGAAAGTTAAAACTGCTAAAAATAGTAAATTGCCAAACTTGCCAGAAAAATGTTTTAAGCCAGTTGGAAAAGGTGGGTGGCCACCGATATCCAATTGGATCAATTGTCCCTCCTTAGGAAGCAATGGCCTCCATTGCGTTGAGTTTCCAGGGGAGAGGGAAAAGCGATTGTTGAATCTGCATCTTGGTGAGTTGCTTACCTTGTTGTAGACATCGCGCTGCTCAGTTTGTAGAAGTTTGTCACGAACCTGTTGAGGTCAAGGTTGTTCAACAAGTCGAGCTACATGAGAGGATGGTGTGAAAAAGGAATCTTTGTTCTTTTCTGCAACCTTTTTGACCTGCTTTTGTTGGATAGAAGGTGCTTGGGGCGAGGCTATAGTGGTTGCAGTGTCCTTATGTTCCCCTTTTGAACAGATTGTGAAGTAAAATTTTGCAGTATGAGATACTACCTTGCGGAACTGTTTAGGTGGAACAACAGTCAAAACTACCTCTGGTATTCTATAGAAAATGACCCCCCAAAGTAACAATGACACTACAGGGTCGAGACACATAAATAGCATGGCACTTCCACATATATGGTTGGCCCAAGAGAACATCACAAACATCCAATGGGGAAACATCATATAATACCTCATCCTTGAAGGGTTGGATGTCATATGATAATCGACATTGTTGGTTGACACAGAGATCTCATCCTTGGCGAATCCACCCAATGTTGTATGGTTGGGGGTGTGGTGTTGTCGACAATCCCAATTGTTTGATGACCTCTGCTGAGATGAGGTTCTTCTGGCTTCCACTATCAACAATAAAATGCAGTGGGGTCCCCTTCACCCACATTTGTGAATGAAAAAGGTGATCCCCCTCTTCAGGATCTGTTGGTTCTTCTGTTTGAATTGTTGTGATCGCGACAATAGCAGTGGGGTCTGCATCAATGATCTGTCTTTACCAACATTTTCAGAATCAGGGTTTGGCTCCTTGTCTTTGATCTCGTCCACCAATGAATGTTTTGAGCAGCATTCATTAGTGTTGTGCCAGGGGATTTTGTGGAAATTGCACTATTTTCCGGTGTCCTTCTTCGTCTTCTCGTGACCCTTCATTTCCTATGGCTTAGACTAGTTTTCAGGAAGTTGTTTGTTAGGGTCTTCTTTATCATACTTTGGTTGTTGCGGATTTGTTCTGGTTCTTGAATTTCTACTCGATTTTAATAGCATATCGATAAGAAACGCTAAGTGATGAGATGTCCATAAAATCCATTTCAGTTTGAATGTATCTGTTGAAATAATGTAACTGCAAAGTGTATTCTGATTATTATTTGATATATTATTCATTGGATCAATCCCCATTGCAGATTGATCATGTTGAGATTTGGGTACCTTGGGAAGTGGTCCCCATGTGCTTATGAGTCTCTAAGCACAAAGGGGGAAAACTATTACCCTTGTACAATACTTTATGATTCTAATTTCACTTTGACTTAGGAGTTTTAAGTCAAAAGTGAAATATGTCATTTAAGTCATAAAGTGATAATTAATTCACAATGTGGGTGAATTAATCGACATAAAGCAACTAAGGAAAGCGGGTTTCCTTAGTGAGATTATTGGAGTTGATCTCACCCATTGATTAGACTTGGATAGATATAATCTAGGCCATTGATCTTTTAGGGTTGGCATGAGGAGGCTAAAGAGAGGGTAAAGATATTTTTGAGACTCATTCTTCACTTGAGAGTTTTGTAGAAGAGAAGAGGGGCGCAAACCTTGAAGAGAGGAGGGCGCACTTGGATCCTTCAGTTGCTCACTGGAAGAGGAGGACTTGTCAGATTGAGATGAGGTTTGATGCATGAGGAGGCTAGGGGGAGGGCGCATGCTTTCATGGTGAGAGATATCCATCTTTAGTCTCTATTTATTTATGGTGATCATTTCTACTTGGAGGAGGGCACGCATGTTGAGAGGAATGACAGCTACCTGGTAGCAGATCTTCTAGGAGGATTCGAGCTCTGACAGTTTCAGTGGAGAGGAAACATAGGAGAGGACATTCCTTTGGAGGGATTTCTTCATTGGGTTACTGATGAGCTAGGGCACATCAGTTCAATGCAGAGGGAAACAAAGGAAGAGGGTGCACGATAGTTTGGGCACTTCTCTTTCTGGTTCTTGTGGCAAGACTCGTGAGGAGATTGATATGTATACAGGTTCCATCGTATTTCATTACTTGTTGTATCTCTTTCTTTTATCATCATTATATAGACATATATCCCAAACTGGTTTTCCCCGGGGGGGGTTTATCCAGGGTCATGTTGACCAAAAATACCTGTGTCAATTTTATGCATGTTTAGAAGTGTATATCAGCATTTTAAAGTTCAATATATAGAGGTAGTGTTATGTGTTTTAAGTTATATTACATGTGCTAACATTGAGATAAGAAAACACTTGCAAGGGCACCTTAAAAGAGCACCTAACCTGTAAAACATTGAGCAGAAAGTGGGATGACTGTTTGTTGTCCTAAAACAGCAAAATAAGATAGCCATACAGTTGAACCTTAGAGTTATACTAAGTTCAAGGACAGACCTTATATGGCAGCCTCATAGGACCTTAGATATTTATACATGGTATCAGAGCCAAAGGTGGCTTAGACTTGCTAATTTTGGAGCACTTTTTGGGCAGTTTGGAGAAGTTTTTATATTAGATTTGTTGGTTGTTTTGGACAGCAATTTTACAGTCCAAAACAGTGGGTAAACTTGAGATCTAAAGTTACCTCTTCTTCATTGTCAGTTTCACAGCTCAAGGCATATTTTGGACAGCTAGTTTACAATGTTTGTGGACAGTTGTGGGTGGATTTGTTGGGTTGATTTTTTACACTTGTGGACAGCCTCTTTTCATACCTGCATGGATAGGAGTGAGGTTGTAGAGATGACCTCTTTTCACACCTACTGATTAGGAGTGAGGTCATGGATTCACTTGCCTCTTTTCACATCTTTGTTGACAGGAGTGAGGCAATGTTCCTTTGCATTGGGAGCATCAGAGTGAGCACAGTTGGCAAACATGTCAGTATCTCAGATTCATGTGGAGGACACACTAGTCGGGGATAGAAATTGGTCACCATGGAAGGTGAGGATGGTCTTTGTCTTAGAGAACCTCTATCTATGGGACATAGTCGAGGCAGTTGTTCCTCCCATTCCTGTCACTACTCCCTTCTTGGTAGAAGAATTTAGGAGGAAGAACAACAAGTAAAAGAGGATCATGTGTGATGATGTGATAGATCACATTATTCCCCACTTAAATGGGAAGACTTGTGCATAGGAGATGTGGGCATCTTTGTGCAAGTTGTATGAGAGATCTAATGAGAACTGGAAGATGGTTCTTCATGACCGACTCAGGGGCATTCACATGCTTGAGGATGAAACGGTTACTTCATTCCTTGGTAGATACACACAGATCAGAGACGAGTTGGCAGTCGTTGGAGAGGTTTTGAACCCTAACTCTTTAGTGAGGCAAGCTATGAATAGCTTCACCAAATTTTAGGGTCCATTTGTACAAGGCATTGTTTCCAGGGAGCTTATTCATACATGGGAGAGGATGTGGGATGACTTCATCCAAGAGGAGATTAGGCTTGCAACCAAGGCTTCTAGACAACAGCCGCAAACAGTTTATGGTGACGAGAACCTTTCTCTTTGGACAAAGGGAAAGAAGAAGACTGGCCATGGAGGTCAGCAGGGTCCCAAGTTTTGGGCCCCACCACGGAGAGGAGAGAGCAGCAGAAGCAGTGGGCAGAGGAGAGACATGAGCACAGTGAGATTCTTTGCTTGTGGAGAGATGGTTCACCATGCAGGATAGTGTCCCAAGAAGAAGAAGAAACAGGATGTGTTAGCAGCAATAGCAGAAGAGATAGAGTTCAAGGAGAAGTTTGTGAGAGAGTGTGCATTCATTACTACTTTATCTGCTATTACACAATCCATCATTAGTTGGGGAGAACGAGTTGATGAGGACCGACTGACTCACAGCAGTGATTCAGAGGGATATCAGACTCAGTTTCCCTGGAGATCTTCAGAGTGGGTGATTGGTCCACCCAATATAGCTACAGTTTCAGAGCAATCAAGCAGACAGAGAGTGGATGCTACAGCTTCAGTGCATCATAGGATGAGGAGGAGGAGCATCAGGGCACCACAGAGGCTTGAGGCTCATATAGCTTCTGAGATGGGCAGATCAGGTTCTAGATCCACTTCAAGTGGAGGTGACTTGGCGAGAGGCCAAGTTCATGAATCTTGGTGAGAGACCAAGAGAGGGAGCCTCTTGGTGAGATGCCAAGAGTAGAGACTCTTGGTGAGAGGCCAGGAGTAGGATAAATCCTTGGTGGGAGACCAAGGTGGAGATCTTTGGTGTGATGCGGAGATCTAGGTGATCTTGGATAGATGGAGAGTCAGTGTCATTTATAGATCATACAAATTGAGTAGATATGTGACAGAGTCCACTTTCAGAGATCAGGGTACATCCATACTCACCGAGCATATGCCAGGAGGCAACCATGTCCACTATAGGTATTTTATTGGTGGTGAAGAGCACTTTCATCAGTAAGAGGGAGTGTTGAGATTTGGGTACCTTGGAAAGTAGTCCCCATGTGCTTATGAGTCTCTAAGAACAAGGGGGAATAATATTACCCTTATACTTTACTTTATGATTCTAATTTCATTTTGACTTAGGAGTTTTAAGTCAAAAGTGAAACATGTCACTTAAGTCATAAAGTGACAATTAATTCACAATGTGGGTGAATTAATAGACACAAAGCAACTAAGGAAAGTGGGTTTCCTTAGTGAGATTATTGGAGTTGATCTCACCCATTGATTAGAATTGGATAGATATAATCTAGGCCATTGATCTTTTAGGGTTGGCATGAGGAGGCTAAAGATAGGGTAAAGATATTTTTGACACTCGTTCTTCACTTGAGAGTTTTGGAGAAGAGAAGAGGGGAGAAAATCTTGAGGAGAAGGAGGGCACACTTCATGAGGGTTTGAGAAAAACCCTTGAGAGCTTGAGGAGGATATTTTTTTGGCTTGGAGATTCCATGAAGAGTATTTTCATGGAGTCTTAGCATTCGCTTCTTGGTCAGGAGCATTTTCATGGAGGAGGGGCGCATTTGAGAGAGGAGGGTGCACTTGGATCCTTCAGTTGCTCACTAGGAGAGGAGGACTTGTCAGATTGAGATGAGGTCTGATGCATGAAGAGGCTAGAGGGAGGGTGCATGATTTCATGGTGAGATATATTCATCTTTAGTCTCTACTTATTTATGGTGATCATTTCTACTTGGAGGAGGGTGCACATGTTGAGAGGATTGGCAGCTACCTGGTAGCAGATTTGCTTGGAGGATTTGAGATCTTACAGTTTTAGTGGAGAGACATCACAGGAGAGGACATTCTTGTGGAGGGATTTATTCATTGGGTTATTGATGAGCTAGGGCGCTTGAGTTCAGTACAGAGGGAAACAAAGGAAGAGGGTGCACCACAGTTTCGTAACTTCTCTTTCTGGTTCTTATGGCAAGACTCGTGAGGAGCTTTCTATGTATACAGGTTCCATTGTATTTAATTACTTGTTGTATCTCTTGCTTTGATCATCATTATATAGACATATATCCCAAACTGGTTTTCCCCGGGGGGGTTTATCCAGGGTCATGTTGACCAAAAATACATGTCTCAATTTTATGCATGTTTAGAAGTGTAGATTAGCATTTTAAAGTTCAATATCTAGAGGAAGTGTTATGTGTTTTAATTTATATTTCATGTGCTAACATTGAGATAAGAAAACACATGCAAGGGAGCCTTAAAAGAGCACCTAACCTGTAAAACATTGAGCAGAAAGTGGGATGACTGTCTATTGTCCTAAAATAGCAAAAGAAGATAGCCATACAGTTGAAACTTAGAGACATACTAAGGTCAAGGACAAACCTTATATGGCAGCCTCATAGGACCTCAGATATTTCTAGATGGTATCAGAGCCAAAGGTGGCTTAGACTTGCGGATTGAAATAATGTAACTGCAAACTGTATTCTGATTATTATTTGATATATTATTCATTGGATCAATCCCCATTGCAGATTGATCATGTCATATATTGTAAAAGACCAAATCCCCTTTTTCGGATTGGTCAAAATATAATTGTAATAGGAAGAAGAAGAAGTCAGCCCTAGAATATATTGAAGGTGGTTATAACCACCCAAATTGAGAAGTCGTCCCTACCAGTGAAGAGACACTTACACATGTGCTAGACTTGTATAAATAAGGAGGCTAGCGCCTCACTTAGACACGCGCTCACTTGTTCATTTGAGAGACAAGTTTTAGAGCTGCAATTNGGATGGAGGTGCATCCTTGGGAGATGAATTTTTGTATTTGTTTGAGTTATCTCTTAGCATTGTATTGGCTATCTATAATAAGGAAGTTTTGTTGGGTTTTCTGCCCCATGAGGGTTTCCTAGGATAAATGATGTGTCTCTTGTGATTGTGTATTTCTCAGTGATCCTATCTTATGTTATTGTTATCTATTGAAATTCAAAGAACTCTAATAATAGCTTAAAACTTAACATGGTTTTAGAGCTAAGCTGAAGAGAGCATATTTCACAAGAGAAAGTGAAAAAGCGTCATTGTTGTCATACATGCAAATTAGGACTTTTTGTTGGTGAGGTATTTCAACCCCAAAACCATCTAGAAAAGTGTGTCCTTCCTCAAGGATCATTTTGGTATCCTCAACGCATTTTTTCAGTGGCTAGATCTCATGAAAAGTGAAACCCTAGTTTTCACAAAGTACCAGAAAACCAGAGTACCAAAAGTACCAGAAAACCAGAGTACCAGAAGTACCAGAAGTACCAGAAAACCAAAAGCCTCGGTCAAGAAATTCGTAGATCAAGTTTGTGGGGGTTAAAGTTGGATTTTCAGGAATCTAACTGCACCAGCTTACTCGCCTCAACCCAGCACATCTATCCCTTGGATCAGAATTTCAAAATTTGATGTTTGAAAAAATAGGGTTTTCTCATAAAACCCTAAGTTGTAGTTGCAGTTGCAGTTGCAGTCTCAGAACCAGTTGCAGTATACACTGCAATTATAGTATCAGTTGCAGTTGCAACCATAGTACCAGTTGTATTCACCCTTGAAGTTTTTAAGAATTGGTAATGATTATCGTTGATGCCAGATGGTGCCACTACCTGCAAATGTTATCAGAGGTATGTACTCACATATGTTTAAATGGTTAAACTTTAAAGAGTATTTGCAGGAGAAGGGATCTCTTGCCATAGATACAGAAGGATCTCAAGATCCAACACATTCAGAAGAATAATGAAACTTAGGTTTGATTATTCTGATATGCATCTATTTGTTATGACATTATCTTGATTAGTGTTGCATGTTGAAGCCATGATAAAATTATTAGATGGATTAAAGTAGAGATCATAGAGTTTATTCTCTATCTAACCTTCTATTAAGAGAGCATATTTTCCTAATACAAAATACAGGTTAAAGAAAACACTTGTCATCTTGAGTAAAGGAGACTTGGAAGGAAAGTAGCAGCACACTCATTCTCAAGGACAAGACTCCAGGTTCTAGGAGAAATATCTTGTGTTAGTTCCAGGTTGCCATGGAGGAATGTTTGATCACAACACTATGAGAGTGTTGACCTCATTTCATATTGTATTCTTTACCTTTAATCTTTGGTTTAGACAAGTTACAAGTGATAGCTCAAAAGGAGCTACTGTGATGATTGTTTGTGCTATTTCTTTATATTATCAAAAGGATATTACTCTTTCTTGTTGTTTTGTTGACCTTGTTCTAGGTCACAGGTAATAACCCTGAGGAAGCTATATGAAGATTGTAGAAGAAAACGTGCTAAAGGAGAAACCATAAAAGAAGAAATCATCATTGGAAAGAAGAAGGTTGCTTGTATAAGCTAAAGGGTCACTCAGAAGCTTCCATGACCCATGCCATTGAGAATCCATGTGAACTTTGGCATAGAAGATTATCCCACATAAACTACAAGGATATACCATATGTATGCAAAGCAGTCACAGGTCTACCATAATTCAAGGTTGACCATGAAGGTGTGTTCAATGGATGTGCACAAGGGAAGAACATCAAGAACACTTTTCCGAAGAGAGACAACAAAGCAAAAGGAGTCCTAGAACTCATTCATTCAGATGTGTGTAGCCCAATTCCATCATCCTCCATCAGTGGGTATGTATACTATGTATCATTTATTGATGATTATTATTGTAATCCCTGGGTGTATTTATTGAAATCTAAAGATGAAGTGTTTAGTAAATTCAAGGAATTCAAATCCTTGATAGAGAATATTTCTGAAAGAAATATCAAGATACTCAGGTTAGATAATGGAGGAGAATATACCTCAAAAGAGTTTGTGAACTTCTGCAGAGATGTTGGAATCAAGAGGGAACTCACTACTCCCTATAATCCTCAACAAAACGGTGTAGCTGAAAGGAATAATAGAACGATAATGGAAGTTGTGAAGACCATGATCCACGATCAAGATCTTCATATGTGCTTATGGGCAGAAGCAGAAATGACAGTTGTATATGTGCAAAACCGATTGTCCTATAGTGCACTTAGGTTGAAGACCCCAGAAGAGATGTTCACTAGAAAGAAGCTAGAGGTAAGCCATCTCAAAATATTTGGCTGCCTAGTATTTATACATATTCCAAAAGAGAAGAGAAACAAGATGGAACCCTCAGGAAAGAAGGGAATATTTGTGGGATACTGTGAGGTCTCCAAGGCCTTCAGAATTTATATACCAGGTCACCATCACATTAATATAAGTAGGGATGTGACCTTCGATGAAGATGTAGTGCTCAAGAAATCAAGAAGATTCCATCTTGAAGAAGTATATGAAGAGGAACCCGTAATCCCCAGAATTGCAGAATAAGTGAGGGAGTTTCCCAAAGCTGCAGAACTAGTGAGGGAAGTCGTAACTTCCCTTGATGAGAAAATTATAGAAGATCATGACATAGTAGAATTTCAAGAACCTCCTCAGATGATGATATCCCATAAAAGAAATCCTTCTTGGGAAAGAGAGACTATTCAAGATGGAGGGAAGTATGGTGTTCCTGAAGGAACCACGAGACAGGTGAAGAGACTTAATCCATTCTTTGGTTATATGGATTTGATGTGTGATCCCCTAGAGAAAGAGCCTACTTGATTTGAAGAATCCATTCAGAAGAAAGAATGGGCAGATGCCATGACAGAAGAATACCAATCCATAATAAATAAAAATGTATGGGAAATATTTCCCAGACCGAAGAGAAAGGATGTGGTATCTTCCAAATGGATCTTCAAAATAAAACATGTTGTTGATGGAAGTATTGAGAAGTATAAAGCAATATTTGTTGCTCGTGGCTTTTCTCAAAAGGAAGGAATTGACTATGAAGAGACATTCTCTCATGTAGCCAGATACACTTCTATCAAAACCATCATATCCCTTACAGCTAAGATGAAGTGGAAGTTACACCAGATGGACGTAAAGACAACGTTCCTAAATGGTGTCATCGAAGAAGAAGCGTATATAGAGAAACCTCAAGGATTTGAAGTTGAAGATAGGAAGTCTCATGTATGCAAGCTGAAGAAGGCTTTGTACGGATTGAAGCAAGATCCTATAGCTTGGTATGGCCAGATAGACAGTTTTCTGATGATCTTGGGCTTTACCAAGAGTAAAGAAGATTCTAACCTTTACTTCAAGGTTATGAACAATGAGTCAGTGATATTATTGTTGTATGTGGATGACTTATTCTTAACTGGAGAAGAAAATTTCATCATTGAATGTAAGAAGAGGCTCGCCTCAGAATTTGAAATGAAAGACCTTGGCCTAATGCATTATTTATTAGGTCTTGAGGTATGGCAGATTCCAGAGAGGATCTTCCTCAACCAAGGGAAGTATGCAGTCAAAATCCTGAAAAGATTTGACATGTTAGAGTGCAAGTCCATGAGTACACCCATGGAAATGAAGCTGAAGTTGTTGGTCGACACTTCGTCGGAATTGATTGATGCCATGCTGTATTGGCAAATTATTGGATCGTTGTTGTACCTAACAAACACCAGACCAGATATTTGTTTTGTCATGAACACTTTGATTCAGTTTCTGGTAGAACCCAGACATGTTCACCTAGTGGCTGCAAAACATGTGATGAGGTACCTTAAGGGTACATTAGATTTTGGTCTCATTTATGATGAAGATCATGATTTCACATTGAGTGGGTACACTGATTCAGATTGGGTTGGAAGTGTCTCTAGTAGGAAGATAACTTCAGGATGTTGTTTCAGTTGCGTGTTTTTCTAGATTCAAAGCTATATGGCTTCGAAAGTTGTTGACCGGCCTATTTGACCTAGAGATGGAAGCAACCATGATCCTATGTGACAACTAGAGCTGCATAAAGATGACAGAGAATCATGTATTCCATGATAATTCGAAGAACATAGAGATCCAATATCATTACATCCATGACATGGTGCAGAGAGGAGCATCAATCTCTAGTATGTTAGTACAGATGAATAGGTTGTTGATGTGTTGAATAAGCCTCTATATTATGTAAAGTTTGAGCACTTTCAAGATAAGCTTGGTATAGTCTGAAAGGACCTTCCTCGAAAGGGGGAGTAGTATTGTGATGAGATGAGGCTATTGTTGTGCTTCTATCTTGATAGCTATAACGTAAAGCCAGTCTAGTATCTTGCTTCCATCTTGATTGTTGTGATGTAAAGCAAGACGATGAGATGAGGCTAGTACTGTGCTTCCAGCTTGATAGATGTGATGTAAATCTAGTCTAGTATCTTAATTCCATCTTGATTGTTGTGACGTAAAGAAAGACGATGAGATGAGGCTAGTATTGTGCTTCTAGCTTGATAGATGTGACGTAAAGCCAGTCTAGTATCTTGCTTCTAGCTTTATTGTTGTGACGTAAAGCAAGACGATGAGATGAGACTAGTATTGTGCTTCTAGATTAATAGTTGTGACGTAAAGCCAGTCTAGTATCTTTCTTCCAGCTTGATTGTTGTGATGTAAATCAAGACGATTATTGTGCTTCCATCTTGAGAGTTGTGACGTAAAGCCAGTCCAGTATTATGATGATGAGCCAACCTCGTGTTGTGATGATTATGCATTAGTTTTATACTAATCCATATTGATGCAGATGATGATTGCATTCCTTTGATAATGACGATGTTGTCGATGAAGAAAACTTCTGATGATTTATAGATACGCCAATCAGTGTTCCAAGATGATATTGATGATGTTTTCCTCCTGATGTTGTTGATGATCCAGACCTCTCTCGCCTGATGTTGTTATAGAATACCCTTATTGTTAAGGGGGAGTGTTGAAATAATGTAACTGCAAAGTGTATTATGATTATTATTTGATATATTATTCATTGGATCAATCCCCATTACAGATTGATCATGTCGTCTATTGTAAAATACCAAATCCCCTTTTGCGGATTGGTCAAAATATAATTGTAATAGGCAGAAGAAGAAGTCAGCCCCATAATATATTAAAGAGGTTCCATAATATATTAAAGGTGGTTATAACCACCCATATTGAGAAGTCGGCCCTGCTAGTGAAGAGACACTTCCACACGTGCCAGACTTGTATAAATAAGGAGGCTAGCACCTCACTTAGACACACACTCACTTGTTCATTTGAGAGACAAGTTTCGGAGCTCCATATGGAGAAGAGAGAGAGAGAGAGAGAGAGAGAGAGAGGTGCATCCTTGGAAGAGTACTTTATGTATTTGTTTGAGTTATCTCTTGGCATTGTGTTGAATATCTATAATAAGGAAGTTTTGCTAGGTTTTCTACCCCATGAGGGTTTCCCAGGATAAAATATGTGTCTCTTGTGATTGTGTATTTCTCAGTGATCCTATCTTATGCTATTGGTATCTATTGAAGTGCAAAGAACTCTAATAATATCTTAAACCTTAATAGTATCTATGTAGAGCCCCACGGTATTTCAGACCAAATGTTGTTCAGAGTCTTTGATACCCAGCTTGGTGTGCAAGGTATGGAAGGTATTGGTGAAATCTGGAATTGCTTGGCCCCTCTCTTACTGCAGTGTGTTCCATCTCATGTATTGGTCCTCATAGTTGTCAACAGGGTAATATTGTTCCTTTACCGCATCCATAAAAAATTCCCAAGTGGGCTCAACCCCATATATTCTAGAATCCTCTATGGAAATTTTCTCCCAGTAAGTTTCCCACCACTGTTTGACATGGGGGAGAGATTTAAGGAGTACGAAGGTGATATTTTCTATGTTGGAAAAATTGTGAATAGATAAATAACCTTCGATCAGATTTAACCATTTGTCTAGGGATTTTGCATCTATCTGTCCTTAAAATACAGGAATATCAAAAGTAACTTGTACCCTGAAAGGAAAGGTGCCTCTAAAGTGGTCGCTTGATGAATATGTGTTTGTTTCTATCGGCAGGCATTGAAGGATGTGGGAAAAATTATCCATCATTTTGTCCCTCTGTCGCGTGAGAGCTTGCTCAAGCAACAGACTGATAGGATCCTCTACTCCATCATTTTTATTTTCTTCTGCCATGGAGGGTTTCTTGGGTATGCGAGAGTGATTTTCTTCTAGAGAGACAAGCTCAATACCTAACTTGCTATACTCAGACCTCGTCGGGGACATGCACTAAAAAAAATGATAAAGAGTAGCCTTCTCTAATACCAGTGATCCAGATTATTTTCGACACGAAATGAGAGCAGAGATATAATAAAGAAATGCACAGAGATATCACGGATATCCAATATTATAACAAAAATGTATCAAAGATGCAACCATAAACACAGAGATATAGTTATACATGATTTCTATTAATGAAAGAAATGTACAGAGACTGTAAAAATACAGAGTGAAAGACTTGCTAGAATGGTGGCAGCTTATCTCTGAGAAGAGATGTGACGGCTACTCGCATTCACAAGAAGATGATTACAATGAGGCTCTGAAGGCCTTTTTACAATAAATTGGAATGCCAAAAACCCTAGAAATCCAAAAACCTAACCCTAGGATATGAAGCGCCAAAATTCATGTGGGCCTCGTTTGGGTAAGTTAGTACATCAACTTCCCGGGGTCGTAACTTTTGCATACGATATTCGTTTTAGGCGTATGATATCCCATTTGAAAAGTATTTTCGAGGAGATTCATTTTGGGGGATCAATCATTCCTTTGGATAACATTTATAAGCTCTATCTCGAAAAACCTTCATTTAGGCCCTCAAAATAGCCCCGAAAGTTAAAACTGCTAAAAATAGTAAATTGCCAAAATTGTCAGAAAATTGTTTTGAGCCAGTTGGAAAAGGTGGGTGACCACCGATATACACCTGGATCAATGTGGCACCAATGAACTAATTCATTCTAAATATTGATATGTGATGGTAAAGATCCTATAATATGGATATTTAGATGGAGCAATACTTTGATCTACATCAAGTTTTAAGATTAAAAAAGGTACCTATTGTATCCTTGTATTTAGAAAATGATCAATTTGTTTGGTACCAATGGATTTGTGAAATAAAAATGAATCATATTATATCTTGGTCCATTTTTATGGATAAATTGATATCACATTATGGGGATACAAAGAGAAATAGATTTTTTAGTCAATTGATATATATTTGGTAAAAGGGCAATTACATAGCACATTCAACAATTCCAAAAGCTCAGTCTCAAGGTATCGAACATTCCAAAGGATAATATTTTGGATCTCTTTATGGCACAAAATAGGATGAAACAACAAGCAGATCAACATCGCAATACTGGAGTGAAAGGGAATTTCAAGTGGGATATTGGGTATTTTTTAGGCTACGACCATATAAAAAAATGTTTGTAAGGTACCAAATCTATTATAATAGTTGAAAACAGAAATTTTACTGAGAATATCAACGAAACAAATCAATAGATGAAACCACGGCACCAAAATAATACCTTTATTGATAGGAAACAATGTTCACTTACCTCTTCGAGGGGGAAACCTCCAACAGAGTAGAGCTCTATTGCAATAATTCTCAAGACAAAGACTTCTCATTCCTCTTTCTCTTATTTATACTAATTCTATCTTCTAAAGAACCTTCTAGCGGAAGATCTTTCTAGACGCAAAAGCTTCTATTAGGTCTTATTACATTGACTTGTTCTCATTTATTAAATAGGCCTTATAGACTAACATCATCATTTATTACATGGAAAATATATCATTCTACCTACATGAGGGGTTATGGAGGTTATGTCCCTAACATTCCCTCCTCATTGAAAAACAACCTTTTTCCTCAAGGCTTGAGATGAGGAAATTGTTGCAAAATGGTAGCTGGCTCCCACATGGCATCTTCTAGGGTTGTATCTTTCCCTTGCACTAACACTTCCCTGATGGTGCACTGACGGAGATGAAACTACCCCTTCAACTCAAAGAGGGATCTCTCTTTACAACTCATTCAAGAATCACAGGATGCCAAATTGGGCACAGTGGCTAGATATGTAAGTAAAAACAAGATTTATAGATGTGGTGGCAAAGTTGAGAAGAAATCCATTGGGCATGGAGTCAAAATAAACATACAAATAAATAGCAGTGAATGGTTAAGAAGCAATCCAGGAAGAAAAGGCGAGGTAAATGATAGTTTTTCATTCGAAATGTCATTGTAATAAAAAAAGAAATAAGAAAAAACAACTTATCAGACTCAGAGCACCATTTTAGATGAATTCTAATGGTAACTTAGGAAGAAATTGAAGTGTTTAACTGTGTGATTCAGAGCATCAGAACCAGATGAATTCCAAACCATTAAATTTCATTGAAACTATTATAGGTTACAGATGAAATGAAAATAAAAACAAGAGAATACATGCACAAAGAAGGAAAAAAAACTTCAAACCATCATCACAAGAATCTCTGGTAGGAAATATCTATGTACATATGCACTGATATTCTATTAAATCCATAAAATTACAATAGATGCTCAATATATTTTCTCCTATGTTTTTCCAACCCTTTGCACATTCACAATTACAAAATATAAAGAAAATAACTCTCCCTAAGCTTAGGGATTTGAGCTCAACTGTTTCCCTATGAAAAGACTTAGTTACATTAAAACGGGAACTAACTTCAACTATTTGCAAAAGGATAGGAACAAACTTTGACTTAATTAATTACAAAATAAGCCTTTAGAATTTTGAAATTTCTAGACCATATGACTAATACTTTGAATTTTGGATTCGATTTGTACATGTGTTGATAGTTGGAAGGTTGAATCATTTCTTATGGATGCTCATTTGGAAAAGCAAGATCAGTTTTGCATCGTCTAGGAGGTTTCGCATCATGATGTAAGCTACAACAAACTTCGTAGTGATCCCACACTGCGAAACTCTGTGCAGGCCTGTGATCATTCATTTGATTGTTGTTTGATATATGTAAGGTGGTGAGAAGTATGATAATATCTCAAAACACCAAAATTGAAGACCAAAACTTGTCTTGACATAATCAAAAATCAAACCTCAAATATTCTCTAGCTAAAATATCAAATTTTGATTTGTTGATTTGAACCTCTGTGTATAATCAAAATTGGGACAAAATTGATGAGCATCCAACTTTGTGACATCTGACCATTTATAATTCATTCAATTATTTCTTGGACTAATACATCCAAGTTCCGTTTGGCCTCTTCTTCTCGTTGCTCCAACTTTTGCTTCATGGCTATGTTTTCTACTTTTAGGAGTTTGTTCTGTTGATAGAGGTGTTTGATATGCATGTGCAGAGGAAAGTATCTCCTTACAATTATCTTGTTGTTTTCAAGGGCCTCTTCATATAGGTAAAAATTCTTAGATATTTTCTTAATCATAGTTCTTTCCTCAGCTCTCATACGTGCTATGGTATTATGTGCCTTTTTGATTTGTTGTCTTAATCTTCGCATTGTTCCATCATTCCCTAGTGAATATTCTATCTTGATATTCTCTGCAACCACATGTGGAAAGGAACTTCAGTGACATCTTTCTCTGTTAGAGTGAGTTTCTTAGCAGTAGAACTAGTTAAAGGTTTCCTAGGATTTTCCTCTACTACCTTGTTCTTCCTTTTGCTTCCTTGACTAACAGGGGTTTCCTCTACTGAAATCTTGACTAACTGAAAATTGGACATTGATGACTAATCACTCCCTTTTAACATGACTTGACCTCCTAGACCTCCTAAACAAGAGGTGTGATCTTATACAAATTTTACTCAAGACCAAAGAATATACAAGTGATATACTGACAAAACTCAACACACACACACATATACACTTTAATTGAGTCATGTCTTGGTATTTACAAGACCAAGTCATGACTTTAGAACTCATAAACACACTTGAAAAGACTCTGACTTTATTCACATTAGTGAACCATAACATAGGATCTAATGGGGATGGTAGGCTCCCTGTGAGCTGACAAAGAACCTACATACTAGTGCCTAACCATGGATCTTTTATTGACATTTGGAAATTTGAACTAAAACTAACACAGCTAAGACTTGATCAAAACTTTTATTTATTTACAAACTGGACTGAAATTCAACTTCCCAAAATCAAACTGGCAGCACCTTGCAAAATCTTAAGGCCTTCACTTCAGGCTTCAAATTCCTTAAAGTGTTGTCCACGCCTGCAATTTTAAAATAAAATGGATATATATAATGATGTCAAAATATCAAGTTGATTTATATGACACAGTGTTTCATAAACCTACCATTGATAGGACCTCCACCCAGGAAATCCCATTTATCTCCTACAGTAGGAAATCATTGTTCCCATGGTAACCCACAATCATGTATGGTCTTAGCCAAAGGTTACAAATTTTCCATGATTCCCCTTATCTTCATTATTGGCATCTGACTTCAACACTAGATCATTTATCTTAAAATTATCAGCCTTTCTTTTCTTATCAAAAAAAAAAATCATTTTATCCTAGAACAATTAAGTGATGTTGAACACATCCTCTCTCATTTGTTGAACATGAATAAGATGATTTATCATTCTTTGAATGTCATTTGGCTATGCTTCTTGTTCCTGCAGCAATTTCATAATTGGAAGCCCCACGAAAGTGGGAAACACTTCCTCTATTCTATACACAAGCTGAAAGGGTGAATTCATAATAGATTTATTTATGGTGATCATATCTTCCCATAGTGCATATATGAGTTTCTTATGCCAGGCCTTTTTATTTTTATACAACAATTTTTTTATGATTCTTGTCAGACTTTTGTTGGATGAATCAGTTAATCCATTCCCCTGTGGATAATATTTTGTGGAATGAATAAGAGTTATGTTGTAGTCACTAAAAAATTTTACCATTCTCTTATATTTAAAGGTTGTTGCATTGTCAATGATTGGTCTGGTAGGACAACCAAATATGGATAGAATATTACTTTCCATAAACAGAATCATAATAGTATCAGTAGCTTGTCTTGTTGGCACTGCTTCAATCCACTTAGTAAAACAATTTTTAGCTATCAATAACCATTTGTGTTGGCCTATGAAATCAAGGCCCCATTGCCAAAATGGTGCCTCAACTGAAAGTGGTTTCAAAGGCAAGGAAAGAAACTTTCTTTTTCCCTAAAATATATGGCATTCATGACAACTTGAAACTTCCTTATACACATCAGAAAAAATGGTGGGAAAAATAAAATCATGCTCTAAGTATCTTATGCATTGTGGCTTTCCAATAGTGGTTCCCTCCACAGTCACCCTTATGAAATTATTTAATATTTTGTTTCACCTCATCCTCTAATAAGAAATGCAACAGAATCCCACCTTGATCTTTCCAATACATAAAACCATCAAGTATGCAAAATTTGGTTGCCTTTAATTTTAAAAACCTAGCTTTAGTTTTTCTTAATTCAAGAGGATCTTGTAGGTTTTGCAAAACATATATGATATCACTATACCATCGAGATTCAAGAAACTTATGAGATACCTATGGTGTTGATTCTTCCTTTGAATTCTCTGACAATTCTGCAATAAAACTTATCCCCAACACATCATAGTTTGACTGAGACATCATCTTGGAAAGTCCTTGACCCTTGATCAGTTTTGTAGGATTTATGTCCAAATCATATTCCAACAAAATTGCTATCCATTTGCCTCTTTTTCCTTTAGGATCTAGCTGAGTCAAAATATATTTTACAACATTATTAGGCACAAAAGAAACAATATGGGAATGAAAAACATAGACTCTAAACTCTTTCAAATATTTCACCAATGCATATGCTTGCTTCTCCATGATATTGTACCTCAATGGATAATCCCTCAAAGTTTTTTTGTAGTAATCTATTGGCTGCTCCAAATTCTTTTCATTTTTCTACAATAGAACCCCTGCAATGGTATGTTCTGAGGCAAAAGAAAATATGATGAAGTCCTTTGAGTAGTCTCGACTAGCTAAAATTGGTGCCTTGGTTAATGCCATTTTTACATCATCAAAGGGTTTTCTTACTTCCACTATCCATTTTGTTTCACTTCCTTTCCTCAACATGTTGGTAATAAAATTTATAATTCCTGCAAGGTTAGGAATAAACCTCCTCAAAAAAATTACCCTTCCAAGAAAAGATTGTACCTCTTTTTTACTCCTAGGGATATTAATTTTTTGGATTGCAGCCACCCTACCAGGATATATCTTGATTCCCTCCTTTGAAATTACATGGCCCAGCAGCTTTCCCTCTTGCATCCCAAAATTTGACTTTTTAGGATTTAGAGAAATACCAAACTTTCTACATTTTTGGAAAACCTACTTCAAATGCTTCAAATGATCATCATCATATCTATAAAAAATTGTAATATCATACAAGTATATAACAAAAAATATGTCCTTTTCCCTTGCAAATGTTATAACCATATCCCTCTGAAACTTTTATCCTTCGTTCATCAACCCAAAAGGCGTCTTGGCATACATAAATGTACCCCATGGTGTGGTGAAAGTTTTCTTCTCCTGATCATCTAGATGCACCATAATCTGATTGTATCTTGAAAAACCATCTAGAATTGACATTCTCTATGATCCAACAAATTTTTTCAAAATATATTCCATCTTCGACAGGGGATAGTTTTCTTTAAGGGATACTATGTTCAAGTTCCTAAAGTCACACACAATTTGATTTCACCGTTTTTCTTTGTGACAAGAACAAGGTTAGCCAACCACTTAGAAAACCTCAAAGAAACAATGATCTTAGCTTCAAACAATTTTCTTACTTCCTTTTCAATCATGGGCAACAATAATGGATTAATCCTTCTTAATTTATGTTTGAAAGGTTTCTGACCTTATTTCAGTGGAATGATATGTTGGATTATTATTTTTTCATATACCTTCAAGTCTTCATAGCTCCAGGAAAATGCATCTGAAAAATCCTTCATTAAGTGAACATACCTCTCCTTATTCTTGGGACTTAAAGATTTGGAATTTTTTATGAACTTTGGCTCATTTTTTGTCCCAACATTGCAGTATTTTGCCTCACTTTCATTTGAAGTAACGTTAGGATTCTTTGCCATGTCATTATTGTCAAAAAAAAAATATAGTGGAACTAAACCTTTAGGAATGACATTGTTTTTGAGATGAACAATATCCTTACCGGCAATTTGATTTAGATAATCATCTGAATTTGAAAACATACTTGCATCTGTATCTTGATCAAAAATGTTTTCCTTGTCAAAATGGGTATTTACAAATTCTTCTGATAGTTGGAGAAATATAATAACATGTTTATCATCCTCGAACACTTGCCAGCACTTGACATTATCAGGGATTGTTGGCCTATTTGTTACTTCAATATCATACTTTTTGTTTGGATGTATGGGAATTTTGAAAATGCTAGTTGAAGTAGCTAAAGCATCTGCAATCATATTTTGTCCTCTTGGTATCAGTGAAACATCATATTCTGTGAAATCTTCCAATATATCCAAGAATGCATTTATGTATGCCCTCATCCTAGGGTGATTGGTTTGAAAAAAAACTTTAATGTGATTTATTACTAGCTCAAAATATCCATGTACAGCTATTCTTTTTCCCCCAAATCTTTTAAAGTGTTTAGGCCCAAGATTAATGCCTCATACTCAGCCATATTATTTGTACAGTCAAAACCCAATTTAAAGGAACAAAGTTTTGAAGCAACTTTTGGAGGAATAATCCAAACACCTACTCATTCTCCCTCTTTGCTAAAAACTCCATCAAAGTCCATGTTCCACAACCCATCCTCTTCACTATTTTTCTGATCTGAAATATGTTATGCTTGTTGATGCTCGGAATCATTTTGATATTCTTCCTCAAAGCAAAAATCATTGTAAAAAATTGTAAATCCAACATCAGTATCAACTGAATATATGGGATGATTGTTAGGTTTGTCTTTGCTACTCACGAAGTATTTTAGCAAAACTTCTATGTATATCCTTCTTTCATGTCCAAAGACTGGAAAAATTGCATAAGACATATACATCTCCAAAGTGTCCTTTAGTTTTTATTCCCATGACCTTGACAACAACATCCCAAACTTAGGAGGGATATCATCAACTACTACATCCATGACCATGTTCTTTGATGGAATTTGAGATAGAGAAATAGTAATGTCCTTAATTAAGCCCAAACACTTTACCTTATCTTCTCCGGATCTATGACTTATTATGCAGGATTTGGATCAGGATAACTTCTTGTATAAATCTTCCTTGGAGCTAGGATTGTTCAATGGTATCACTTTATGCAATTGATATTTGATGATGGAGTCACCAGGGTAAAATTTTCATCCAGTGTTGTGTTTGATCCTCTATTACCCTCAAGAATCAAATCTAAGCATGTTTCATTCTTCCAAGGAAAATGAAACTTTCGTTCCCCGGAAACGCTGCCAAAATGTTATCGCTCCGTAAATTTCCTTGCTTGAGGAGGCAAGTCACAAAGCTAACCTAGAAACCACTTTAGAGCTGAAAATGTCCCTTCATCTCGTAGAGGGATCTCTCTTTACATCTCATTCAAGAATGGAAGGTTGTCAAATTGGGCATAGTGGCTAGATCTGTAAGTAAAAAAAAGGTTTATAGAGGTGGTGGTAGAGTTGAGAAGAAATCCATTGGGCATGGACTCAAAATAAACCTACAGATAAATATCAGTGATTGGTTAAGGAGAAATACAGGAATAAGAGGTGAGTTAAATGATATATTTTCAGTTGAAACATTGTTGTAATAATAGAAGAAATAAGAAAAAACAACGTATCACACTCAGAGCACCATTTTAGAAGAATTCTAACTATAACTTAGGAAGAAATTGAAGTGTTTAACTGTGTGATTCAGAGCATTAGAACCAGATGAATTCCAAACCATTAAATTTCATTTAAACACTTATAGGTTACAGATGAAATGAAAATAAAAACAAGAGATAAATGCACAAAGAAGGAAAAAAAACTTCAAACCATCATCACAAAAATCTCTGGTAGGAAATGGCTTTGTACATCTGCACTGATATTCAATTAAATATGGAAAATTACAATAGATGCTCAATATGTTTTCTCTTATTCTTTTTCAAACCCTTTTCACATTCATAAATACAAAATATAAATAAAATAGCTCTCCCTAAGCTTAGGGATTCGAACTCAATTGCTTTCCTATGAAAATACTTAGTTACATTAAAACATGAACTAATTTTAATTGTTTGCAAAAGGATAGGAATAAACTTTGACTGAATTAATTACAAAGTAAGCCTTTAGAATTTCAAAATTTTTGGAACATATTGTTAATGCTTAAAAGCTCAACTATGAATATTATGCTCGCAAATGATTGCCAAGCTTTATTATTTAACTATATTAATAATAAACTAGTAGGTGGGACCCCCTGGTTAGACTTATGGCACTATGGTGGATAAGCAATGCTTATATTTTGTTTTCTTATGTGATGGTAGAAACACAATCTTCTACAGTTCATTTGTTTCATATCGTGGTTTAAAATGTTGTGGTAATATGTGGAGATTGGATGATTAAAACATGGCACTAAATGATTTGGATGATCTCTCATAGAAGATAATAATGTTTCCCTTTTGGATTAAAGAATTATACTCAAGTTCTAATGTTGCATAATTTCATGACAAATATTGGGTTCTCTTGACCCTTGCTACTATGGTTATGCACATTGTTTGACTTTTATAAGTGGGTTGTGTTCCTAGCATATTGTATTTTGAAGGAATGTGATATTGGCAAGGGGTGCACACTTTGAAAAAGTGATATTGGAAATGTTTTTTTGGTTTATTAGTGCTATGGTGAGTGGGCTTGGCTCGTACTAATAATTCAATGAAGTTGGAAGGGAGAAGCGACGTGCATTTACTACATGTCACTCAAACTCCCCCCGAGCCCATCACCCTAGTCATTCTTGAATTGTTTTGGTTGTGGTAGTTGTTTGTGTTCCTCCTTACTCGGTCATGAGGGAAGTATACAGTCTTGGTTTTCTCCTCGTGCGGACTTTTCCAGGTATAGGTTTTCTTATTTTTCCATTCATGAGAGTTACTCTGCCCTTTGAATCAAATTTTGGCTCTAGTTTCTCATGGTCTATGTGATTCTTAAGCTATTATGATGTTTTGAACTTTGTATTTGTGGTTGCGTCCTTATTTTCTTATGGTGGTTGTTCTGGACTGTTGGCATTTAAAAAAGGAAATGGTTGCAGTGTTCTTATCATGTGTAATCCTTTGCATGGAATTGTTGAATAAAAATTGCAGTGAAGCATGCTTGGTCATGGCTTGGTTTTTGGGTCAGGCCTCTCTGTGGAAGTTGGTTATAACAGTCTGCCTAAACTCTAGGCTTTACAAATTCCCCACCTATGGAAGGTTGGAGCATTTTGTGGCTTGTCTTGGCAAAACCCTGAGCTATTAGCTAGCTTGCTATAACCCTACGAACATTGTTTCCTGGTAAACATTGCATGGTATGAAGACATACTACCCAGAATTTGATGAAAGCATTGTGTATTCTTTTGGTCGAGCACGAGTTTATATTTTGGTCGCTCATTATGCAGTTTTATTAAAGGGGTTGGCTTCATTTGCTTTTTTTTTGGAAGTTGTGGTCTGTTGTTTTGGAACCCTTACAGCCGAGAGCATTATTGCATATTATTGTTCTGTGGTAAATTGGGATAGGGAACCTACAGAATATGTTGTCTGTGTCATTCATCCATCAAGCTCTATGGTCGAACCGCTTATTGTCTCTACCATTGATTATCTTGGAGCCTAGATAATACACCGAGATAGTATTTATTCCAGTTTAAGGTTGATGGGATCATTGTGCGCCCTCGGTTACTTGCGCATGATTTTTTTGGGTTCCTTGTTTGGTAATTCTAGAAGATATTTATACCCACTTAATTATTTGAAGCTTGTGATCAAAGTATTGAATGTTATTTTTTATTCAATCATTGTGTTGGTTGTATAAAAGTGACACATGTGTTCCAAATGTTTGAGGCCCGAATAAGAGTTATAACGTTGATTGTGTTAAAAAGTGTTTAAATAAATGGTGGTCGATATGAGTTGTTGTAAACATTGTGCGTGTCCCTGTCAGTTTTAAAGATTAAATATTGGAGTTAATGTTATGGTCATGGATCAAAGTCTATTGTGGTTTCTTATAAAGATTAAATTGTTGTTCATTATGACTGTCATATAATGATTATGTGGATACAATGGCTATTGTGATTAAATAATTATGGGAATATAGATTATTGAATAAAATAATTTGAAATCCAGCAAGCAAATTTGTCAAAGAAAGTACCAGTTTGAATTATTGTTTTGAAAAGGGAACATTATTAAACTTTGAAGATCTGGACAGAGATATGTTTTGATTGCATGCTTTGATTTATTTTCAATTAAACAGTATCCATATTGATTCTCTATCATTCTATCATTTTTCTCTAATTACATTCCCCTCATAATCCTAATTTCACTTATTTCATCCTTGTTTTGTGAAATAAATTCAAAAGGAAGAGTCTGTGTAAAAGCGACAAAGGGATAACATAGCAATGGTTGGTGACTAATATTTCGATATTTTATTACATAGTAAATTGTTTGATTAATGGTTGAACAATATTCATGTATTAATGGACCCTACCATTATGCCACTTTTTGCTAATTACACTCCCTCCATATTTTCCATGAACCCTATCACCCCCTATTCACTTGGAAATTAATGAATGATTTATTATGGATGGATTTGCATGTATCTTGTGTCAATTTTTGAGAAAAATTTGGATTCATGTAAGAAGAGTGTCATGTATGGTTTATTAAGAGCTCCATTACTGGTGAACTGCTACTACAAGATGAGATTTTTTAGTAAGGAAAGCAATGGCTGAAATAACAGAGGTAGGGGAAATTGGAACCAAGACCATAGGAGGCCTAGATTTTCTATCCATTTTGACGTTGATCCTCAAGAATTGAAAAAGTTGTTCCAAGTTGGGTTCTTTAATTGGATTGGCCATGGAACAGTGCACCCTCGACCATAAATACCCCCTTTCTAACCTCCTCAGAACATCTCTGGCATTCTCGTTCCTCCACATGTGTCCTTATAGCCGAAAGTCCCCACAAATGATGGATGGAAAGAGATCGTCAACCCACTTGTCTCTCACCATCGTGGATGGCCCACTATGTCATTGCCTTTGCCACCACCTGTCAATCCCAATGTCTAGATTTCTCTTGTTGATTCACCAGTTCAATCTTCACATGATAGTAAGAGACTAAAAACTGATATTCCCCAAACTATGCAAGATAAAGGAAAAGCAATTGCCTCCCCCTCTTCTCCCTCCGATGATTCCTCAAAATAAGTTTCCTCCCGCATGCATTTGAAGGATGATTGTTCCCATGTGATCAGTGAGATACAGCCTCAAGGGTCTAACCAACCACGGGCTACTTTCGACAAAATCTAAGGGAAACAACAGTGAAAAAAGGAAAATTGCCTCATAAAGTGGCAAATATGGTTTTTAGATTATGTCCTTTTATGATTTTAGTTGATGAAGACAGTGCTTAGTGGTTTTCAGTATTTTTGGACAGTAAGCTTTGTTTTGGTATTTTTTGGATAATATGGATAACATGGATATTCATATTTTTTTTGGATCTGATATAAATTATTTATGATATTTAAATATTCAGTTTGAAAGATATTTAAGGGAGCTACAAGGGTGGCATGTGGTCAAAATGATTATCCTTTTTGTATTATATTTTATGATTTGAAGGGAAGAAATGGCGGGAGTCACAAGGGGTCCCACCTACCTAGTTATTATTAATTAAAGACCCTTAACTATATTATTATTATTTATTTCTCCTAAACTAATTAGTTAAGTTAAATCAACTTAACTAAAGAAAGTAGTTAAACTACTTCAACTTATTTGGAAAGAATAAAAGTAGAAAGCAATACTAATGTTTGGTCTTAGGTTGCATAAGATAGTTTCTGTTTTCATTCATTTCTATGTTTATTCAAAACCTAATTCTCTTTTTGACAGCAGGGTTTTATTATAGACAGCAAGGTTCAAGACTGAATCAAACTTTTCATATGTTTGTTTTAGAGGTATTCATCCATCCTTTATAGGTTGTGTATTCTTGTATGTTTGTGAATTAAGTTTCATGGCCGATAAAGGATATCTTGCAGAGTCAAAATGGCAGTATTTTGTGGCAAGTTGATCTAGATTATAAATTTCAGTTTTACTTTATTGTCTGAGTCTTTTTGTATGGTGTTCATCGGGGATCTCTAAATCAGACTTTCGTCCATGCCCTCGCAGGGGTTTTGTAAAGAAAAAACACTTTTGATATCTTAGAATGAAATAAAATTAGATTGTTATTATGTCTCATATATGTGTATTTATGACTTGGTTACTTTTTGCTTTTTGATCTCCATGTTTACTTTATTGTAAAATTTGTGTATATTGCAGAAACTAATATAAATTTTATTTTATATTGCAACATTCATTTCATTAATAAATCATCCCTAATCCTTGTAATTAATACTTGTGTATTGGGAGAAAATTTTGAGGCTATAAAACCCTGGGTGACATTCTCGATTATCTTGTCCTATCCGGGAAAGATCTAAAAATGATTAAGGTAATTCATACCTTTTCCTAAACACATATGACTAATACTTTGAATGTTGGAGTCGAGTTGTACATGTGTGTTGGTGCATGCCAATTTTGGGGGAGAATCAAGGAAGTTTTGAAGGAATAAAAGAAGCGCTGGAAAATAGGGGAGTGTGCGAGAAACAGAGGAAGCCGAAAAAAGAGGAAAAGTAGCGTCAAGAAAAGAAGTTGCTTTGTGGACAAATTGTTACAGAGCAGTTGGAAAGTGGAAAAGCGCTAACTTGGAGAAATAGTTGGATCAAGGACCAGCCAAGACTAAGTCAAGGAGAAAGTAGACAGACCTAATATGCTTAGGGTTAGGGTTTTTGTAAGGGCTTTGACCCAAGTTTTGTATAAGTATAATGTATTAGTACAATGAGACGTTGGTCCTTTTTTGTGAGATGTATTGTTGAGGTTGTAATAGATCTTTTAGTTGAGATAAGGTCTTGTGGAGAGACTTTATGATCTGTGGAGATCGAATGTAATGAAGGAAGCATTGTACATTGCACATCACTAGCCTTTGTGAGAATATGAATAAAGATACAAAGCGACAAATCTTTGTGGACGTAGCCCCAGGGGGGGTGAACCATGGTATATCTGTGTTTTGTTTGAATGTATGTAGTGTTTTTTATTGTAGTTCCTTCAGTAAGTTTATGATGAACATGTTAAATGATAAAGGAAATAGCATTGCACACTAAGAATGAACTAATGGAATGTGCAGAATAGCTCTAATTAAATGAATGTTATAGATAGCATTTATATCTGAAGCTTATGGTACAGTAGAAAAATATTTATCATGGAATACATGCGGTTATAATGGTTAATGAAGTCTATTGGTTATATGTTGTGTCATTGGTAAGAGATAGAGTTAGCCTAATATATGGGTATTCGAGGGTTGGCAGTTGAGTGGAACTAATGCCTCTGAGAGAGAAACACATCCCATCCCAAGGTTGCAGACATATGAGTCATGCGGCCACCTATAGAAGCCATCTTGGGTGAGAATGCGTAGTGTACTTTGTGCATTATGTTTCATTCTAGTATCTAGAAGGGTCGTATAATAAAATAATTTAAAAACATAAAAAATAAAAAATAAAACATTGTAACGACCCTTAATTATTAAGATGATTAATTTAATAAATAATCCTAAAAATTAGCTAAACTATAATTAGTTATTAAATAACCTTAACTAGTTATTGTTATTAAATAGTTATTCTTGACTATGCTTCATTTAAGTATAATTAACTCTTTAATCAATATGGTTAATGATTAATTTGATTATTAATTAATTAACTAATTAATAAAGTATTAAATTAAAGAGGGAGAATAAAATAAAACATTTAATCAAGTTAAGTATTCATGAAGGGATCAC
>ML803407.1:334256-349861 GCA_009831015.1 Picea engelmannii
GGGGTGGTGAAGGAGGAATAAGGGGGGGAGAAAGGAGTGGAGAGGGGGATTATTCATTTTACGAGGGGGAAGAAATGATTTTGGGGGGAGAGCTGGGAGTATGATACAGAGTGGAATTTACAGTGCACCGGGGGGCTGAGGAGGTTTTGGGCTTGGAGGGCGAGGATATCCATTGATATCCTAGGGCTAGGTGCTACTAGTCGGCAGGGAGGTTGGTTTTGGGGTGGTGTCCTAAGGAAGCAAGTGAAGGGAGCAAGCCACGGATAGCATCAGAGTGAGGTATGTAAATTCAAATTCATGGATTGTTAACTTAGATTTATTACGTATTGCCAAATTCTACTTGTGTAAGTGTTAGCATAAGTGTTGAGATAATTTGAAAATTTTGAAAAGTTTACTTCTTTGTAAAGCTTATAGAAATTACAGAAATTACAGTAATTTGGTAGAAATTTTGATTGGCCCATGTGGCAGCCTCTCATTCATCCATGTGTTTGTTAATCACTGGGCCAGTCATCTGCCACATCATGTCACATGTCATTCCATTCACCTGCCACATCACCATCCTAGTCACCTGCCATGTGGCCTCTCTTGGTGCTGCCACGTTGCACCCCTGCACGCAAAATTTCGTTGTTTTCCACAAACTTCAAACTGCCATAACTTTCTCATACGGAATCTGTTTGAGTAAAACAAAACATCATTGGAAAGATCTCGACATGATCTACGCAATGGAGTCATTATCATAGAAATATGAGATAACAAATATTTGGTCATTTTTCTTGGATTTTGCAACAATATAACTTCGAAAAACAGTGTAATCATCAGATCATAAAAAACATGTTATAAATCTATCATTTGGATTTTGAATTAATGAAATTGAGCATCAAATAAATAAGTTATGAAAGAAAAACCAGCGGGTTGTCCAAGGTGCACCACTTCCCGACAAGTAAAAAGTGCATCTCAATTTATTTATTTTCCTTGGATTTGTTCTATTTAGCACTATTTGTGAATTTTTGCATATGTATTAGAGGAATAAAGATTGATCACCTCTATTCTTTGATAAACTCACATTTTTTTGCAAGTCAATGCTAAGTTTTTTTTGTAGATTCTGGGATGATGAAGAAGACTAATATATGCACAAGTGAATTTCAAAGACCACATATTCTTGAGAAGTCATGTCTCAGTGAAATCATGAAGATGTCAATATCATTATATTTCAAACGATATCCATCATACCATTGCTATCAAAAGAAGCCTCTCGGAGCCATTATGTGATGATTCATCTTCTTTCCTTTGAGCCTAACATGTTGAAGTCAATCCTAAACTTTTCATCTTCCTATCACTACTAGATCATGGCTTCACCCCTTTGCAAGTTTCATACTTTCTTGCCTCACTTTTATTCACTCCTAACCCATGAATAAAGTCATTCATCTCACTTACCATGATAAGTTACCACATTTTCATTTTCCTTTTGTCAAATAAAGCCTACTTGATCTTTCATCTATGGTCCTCTAAATCATTACTTTGTACTCATGTTAGATGATGGGGGTTTACTTATGGCCCTCCTTTTGACAACTCTTGACCCATCGACATCATCACATCATTTGGGATTGAGACTAGAGACATTTTCAGTACCTTGAGGCTTGCATTCCTTAATGGAAAGTTATTTTTCCAATAAACAGTGGGAATACATCAATGTCCCTTGTTTGTCGGATCTTCTAGGTGACTTGATGTGCAACACATTTATTCGTGCAACACATTTATTCGTGACTCGCATTGAAATTAAAGGTGATTAGTCTCATGTCAGTTAACAACATTCATTAATGGTTGGTAATTCAACAATTTATTTCTATGTCTAACATCAACAAAATTTATTCATAGATAAGAATTATGCTAGGATGTGGATATGAATGAAGACTATATGGTTCCATGACACTCATAGTAGCTTGCAATAGTGTTCCAGTAAATCAAATATTCAACTCCAGATTTCAGCACCAACAACTTAGTTTTAGCAATAAGATGGTACAGATGTACCAATTTTAGATCTCATTCTATGTTCATACAACCAAGCAGATCATATTATTTTCACTCTGAAGATCCATGATCCAATAGTAGCAGCCAAAAGATTCCATCCATACAAAGATCTCTCATATGAATAGCTCATGATCTTCTCAGGTAGGTGAAGGTATGTTGTTTTCCAATCTTTAATCAATAATTCCTTGAATACTAAATACATGTATTTGGAAAGTTTCTCATTCACCATTGTCCACCCCTATTTGCTAATTTTTTCAAGGATGGAAAACATCTATAGTTTGGGGGTGATATTCATCATATGCCATTCATTTATCCTATATTACATCTTTCATAACAGATATTCATCATATGTCATTCATTTATCCTATATTACATCTTTCAGAACCTCATAAGATTTTGACCAACATGTTTTCCCAATTGAGTGTTATTACTTTTATAAACACCTTCATTGACTTCCTAAAATGTATCATTGGTTTGTACATGAAGCACATATTCCAAAGAAAATATACCATGTGGAGGATGGTTTATATGCCTTTAACATACTTCAACACACCTTATTGAATAAGACTAAAATGATTGAATGATTGTTACACACATTACTGAATCATCATTTTGAATGCATTCATATGATTGAACTTTCAAGTCTATTCTTTGTTGTAGCAAGAAAAAAGAAAAATGAAAGTGTTGTCACACAAGAACCAACCATAAGCAAGAAAAAGAAGTGTTGTTACATAAGGAAATACTAATGGTTGTCACACAATAAGCAACCACAAAAATCATCTTCCACTTAGATATTTTTCACCAAAAGAAGACTCCATCACACAATTCAGGAAATTCAATGCAAAGTTGCATGAGGACATGCAACACCTTCAGTTGGGGGGTATGTTGGGTCGCCGAAGTACCATCTTTTTACCAACCTTTCACTTCAATTTCACTTCACTTTCACTTCACTTTTAACCATATTCTGCTTTCACATACCCTTACATTAAACCATTTTCATGATTACATGGGTTTTAGACATATTAATTTTCAATGCATCTATTTTAGTATTTTTGAGTGAATTTATGATTAAATATTGGAAAAATGACATGTTTACACTTATATATGAAAGTGAGATGAGTTTCATTATGTTTACAGGTGTATTTGAAGACTCCAACCAAGTCAAATTTGACTATCAAGCCTGAAATTCGAATTTCCTCTTCAACCCCCTTGAAGATTTGATGAAGATTTGGAGATTTACTCAAGTATATTGGATGGAGATTAATCATGAAAGATAGATTTGTGAGAGGATTTGTAGAGATATCACTTGATAGGTGTGAGCACATGGTTGTAACCAAATTAGACATTTGTGAATCTAGGAGAGATTTGTGGATCTAAGTTATCTTAAATTTTTGTATAAATAGGAGTACCTCCTCCATTTCAAAGAGAGGACTCTTAGAGCATTGTATCCAACTTATGATGGAATAAGAATCAAGCTTTATTTTCACATCAGTTTCCATTCTCTAGTTTAGATTTAGAATGCTTTAGTTTATGTGTTACTTTGTTCTTGGGAGAATTGAGCTCACTCCAAATAGATCATAGTAGCATTTTCTTCTTGTTCTAATGCTTTGAATAGGTTTATTGTAGAAATTTTAATACAAATTATGTATTGCTTGGATTCTCCTGATCTAACAATTATATGTCATTTTTAAATACAGAATCACTTCTACAAATATTCTTGTGGAATTTAAAACACGATCGCCAATTGCAATATCAAGAAGAAAGATCAATCACACATAACACAGATGTTTTTACCGGGAAATCATAAAGATAAAAACCCCACTATCATATATTATGTATATATCATGGATCATGAAACGATCTCATACAAAACTCTAATCCAATATCTCTCAGTACAATATACAATCGTCTCGCACTGTTATACAAAAATTGGCAAATACATGTGCCAATTTATTGTCTTTAGACAACCTGCCTCCTCTATGCAATCCATGTTGATGGAAATCCCTTCAATGAATGAATTCCTCTTGCCTAGGTTGCGCATTCCTCATGGGAACATCCATTGTGTGTGTGGTTGCATGAGTTCACTCACTAATGTCACAACTGATAGTCAAATTGTCCCTTTCACCTATTATTTCAACTAGGTCTCCACTGGATCGGACATGCATGTAGTTAACAATGGTAAATCTTCAGTTGCATGTGAGATCACTGATTGTGAATTAATTAATAATTAATTCACTGATCTCTCACTAGTGTAAGTTCAGTTACAACTAGTACAACTGAGCTTAACTCACTTAACTGAGTTAAACTACTTCACAACTCACATAATTACACATCCAACTATGTTACAACTTCAAATCACTCAGTTACAACTAATTCGACTTGCATGTCCCACCAGTCAACCTTTGAACTCAAATTTCCTATAGCTAACTAATTTTCCACTTCAGTTAACTATTTCCAAGTGCTCATTGAGAATAGATTAATATTTATTGTACAACTATTATTAAGGGATAATAATAGTCAACATACATCTATAAATAGAATTCGCTCACCATCTATAAATATACATCATCTATAAATAGAATTTTCTCGTCATCTAAAAATAGACTTCCACCTAAAAATAGCTTAAGGTTCCATCCTAGTGTAGGTGCATAATTTTCACTAGGATTTTTTTATTGAATCTCAACATTTATATGCTTTATTGTTTTTATTAGAATTATTTGATGATCTTAATTGTTGATAGGTTATTTGAAACATTATGAGAATACCTCTTGTAAGGGAGCTAGTGTTTTCAGTCCTACAACAACTAAGACTTTTTAAGTGTATTTATTTTCAATGCATGAGTGTTTACTTGATGATCTTGATTGTTGATAAGTTTTGTGAAACATCACAAGTGGACCTCTTGTAAGGGAGCTAGTGTTTTCTTGCCTACAACAACTAAGTCTTATTTAGTGGAATGAAAGAGTTAGGATTTGATTGAATTTTCTTAAATTCGAGTTAAATGCCTACTCCTCCATATATTGTGTTGGCATCATCACAAGATTATGAGCATCCCTGGCTGATAATTAAATGAATGAAATTTAAGTAATTGAATTGCCCTATAGGGAGTTCAATTATGAACAACAGTACATAGATAGTAGTACCGTGCAGAGAAGGTACAACACATTCAACAATGGAAGGCATAGACCCAATGATGAGATTACCATAGTTTCATGGGGGTGGAACATAATACCTAGAAAAGAACCTATTCGTGTGTGAGTGTATATGGGAAGAAAAAAGAATTATTGATGAGACAAAAAAAGTGGCGCAGTTAGCAATAACATTCAGAAATCGCATGTTGGATTGGTACATGAACCTAGCAGTAAAAAATCCATAGGGTGCGTCCAGAACAATAGCATATATTAAGCAGGAATTGATTACGAAGTTTCAGAGGCTGAAATTGGAAGATCAGTTTATGAATGAGATGATTGAGGTGGGACAAAAACTAGGAGAATCCTTATGGGAAATCAATCAGAAGTTCAATACATTGAAAGGTAAACTAAAGTATCCCATTTCTTACATGCAACATAGACAGTTGTTTATAAATTCTATGTTACCACACTTTAAATATCCATTGAGACAACATAAATTTTAAAACCAGGTAGAGGCACTATGATGCAGAAGCATCGTCAACATCAAAAGAGCCTGGGTCAACCACAACACATTTTGAGCACATGATACATTGTTTAAAAACTTTTGAAGATTGGATGTGCCAAACTTAAATGTGATAGTTAAGGAGAGGCGTACTAATAGATTGTAATCAGACCTTGAGTGACCCGCTCTCATCTGAAGGACTAAGAAGGCATTTATGTTGGTAGATAGCTTTAATGCATAGATTAGACAGTTTAGAATGAGAGAGGGAAACTGGAATATAGACACCCTCATTGTGTATTGTAACATTAGCATGATTATGAGCATAGAAGAGAAGCAGAGAGCTATGTAGCAGAATCCATGTACAGAAGTTCTGAATTAATACAAAGAAACTGTGATTCAGACTCATGGTGTTCATATATTCTCTGTGTATGCATCTTTAAATGTTATGCTCATGAATGTTTGCTCTTTCTGTCATGCAATTTCTTTTATGCTATGTATGAATGATTTCTTGTTGAATGTTTGAAATCTGAGAGGAAAGGGTAAACAGAAATGAGTTTCAATTGTTTCTCTATCTGAGCAAGGGTTCCTGCAAGGAGTGCAGTTGAAATTTTTCACAAGGAGTGCGTTGACAAAAGGTTCAGAGGTTCGTCTCTGAAATCTCGGGAGAGATAACGTTTGTTCTCATATTCACATAGAGGTGCAGGCAGGCATAGGAGTCGTGCAAGGGGGAGCAGGCTGGGGAAAATCTCAAAGTTTCGAACCTGAGCAAGGTATTGAGAGACCGTTGCTGGAGAGCGTGTGCAAGGTCGAAGAGCATTCAACACTTCAAGTGTTTGGAGGTTTCCACAAGGAGTGCATGCAAGAGTCTTCTTTAAAACTCGAAGTTGTGAGAAATATTAGGAAGGATAAAACCTTTGAACTATTGAAGGCAGTACTAGGCATTGGTGCATATTGAGTGATTAGAAGGCATCGAAGTTTTGTGTCACAGGTGGATAAACCCAGGGGAAGAATCCTTGGTTCATTTTGCAGAAATCATCAAGGGGAAGAGACGGACGGTCAGAATTCTCTGTGGAGAATTAGCGAAATCCCGTCAGCCGTCTGATTTGATAAAGGAGCGAGGAGGTTACAGCCGCGTCCGGAGTTCAAGCTCAGAAGATCGTGAGCCATTGGATCATCACCTAGTTACCCATCAGTCGTCCGATCTGACAGGAGTTGCATGGGGTTTAAACCTTCTCAAGCCGAGTGAAAGTCCCGAAAGGTGTCAGTATATCGAGGTGTCAGGGTTTGGGATATCGGAAATCCCGTGGACAAGAGATCGGGTAAATCCATAGTGAAAACCCCAATACAAATCAGAACCATCCATCTGTTGGGATAGGTGGTAGGAATCGAGAACCATCAGCATATCGGAAGTTTAGAGAACAAGAGTCTGAGACCCTTTGAGTCGCGAAACAGCGAAAGGATCATAGTCGTGGATCCCAGGAAGGACACATGTCGTGTGATCATCCAAATTGGAGATTAGATCATCGGGACTCACATAAGTGAGTGTTTTGGATTTGTAGTTGACGAAGTCTAAGATTTAATCAGAACTGTCCATCCATTTGGGACGCGTGTCAGAAATCTGAAGAAGACGGGGTTCAGTGTTTCGCGGATCTTGAAGACAGGAAACACTTTCATTTCGAAATTTTGAAGTCCGAAATCCCGAAAGGAATAAATCTCTATTAGGGGTCCCAGCTGATGTCATCTCGTCATAACGGGGAATCAGGAATCTCCACGGTGAAAACCCCAAAGCAGACGAGGACCGTCCATTTTTAAGGACGCGTGGCAATAATATCGACTTTCGGGGAAAGTCCCGAAAAAGGAAGTCACATCGGGAAATTGGAATTCGAGAGATCAGGGAAATTGAAGACAAAGGCATTTCGGCATTTGAAATCGCGAAGTCCCGAGGGAGATCCGGAGTTGTTGGTTTAGTAGGTGATCACGGCCATTGGTTGTGTCTAAGTCAACAAGGGGTTCCCAATGACATCATATCGGGGTATAGGAGATCGGGAAATCGAGAACAAAAGGTTTGCAACATCGGGGATTGTAAAACCCCGAAACTCGATTTTCCATTTTCCTATTGTGAAGAGAACAGCGATTGGGCCTAGAGGCTGAAAGGAGCAAAAAAAAAACATGTGGGTCGATTTTAATAAAGATTCCAGTGGAGAATCGAAGGAGCCACTCCAGCTCAGGGTAAAATTTGAACAATCCTTATAACCGAGAGGCCAGTGAAGAGGCCTTTGTCGAGGCAAAGGGTGCGGTCGGCGTCAGGTTGGTATCAAAGCACAGAAAGGATTCTTTTCTTTCTGTAGTAAGGAAAAGGAAAATTTTCACCATGCCGCCAAGGAGAAGAGACATGAAAACACCCAATCTGCCAGAGGAAAGGGAAATACCAAGAAGAAGAGGTAGGCAGATGCCTGACCTAGTCATGGCAAGAGAGATGCGTGATTTACGCGCCAAACTTGAGGACATGGAGACAGCATAGAGATGCATAGTTAGTATTGGGGATCTTAGTGATTCCGAAAGTGAAATCGAAGTTGAACATGAAGAAGAAGTTGCAGTCGAAGATGCATCAAACGAACGTTTGATCAGAGCTATTTCAAGAATGGGTGCAAGAGAGAAAATGGACATTCCATTTTATGAGGGAAATCTGGATGTCGAAGAGCTTCTAGACTGGATTAGAGCCCTGGACACATACTTTGACTATGAATATGTCGAGGAAGACAAGAAGTTCAAGCATGTTGTCACAATATTGAAGGGGCATGCAGCATTGTGGTGGGATGAACTACAAGCTGACAGACACTGCAGAGGCAAGCAGAAAATCAGGAGTTGGGATAGGATGATTGTGAAGATGAAGGAAAAATTCATTCCCAGGGATTACCATATTACTATGTTCAGGAGAATGCAGAACCTGAGACAGAAGCTGATGACAGTAAAAGAATACACTAAAGAATTCTGCAGGCTGAACATCAGGGAAGGTCATCGGGAAAGCGATGATGAAAAGGTTTCCAGGTACATGAATGGCCTAAGATATGATATTCAGGATGAGATGAGCATGGTAACCATCTGAACGGTGGAAGATGCTTATCAGATGGCTCTAAAAGCTGAAGAGAAGCTGAGCTGAAAACAGGGTCAAAGAGGCCGAGGCGGAAGTCAACCCAAAAGCAAATAAGTTGTCCAAGAAAAAAATCAGAAGCCCAAGGAGGACTGGAAGAAACCTCAGACTCGAACTAAGAGAGGTGGAAGCTCACAACAAGGGTGATATGCTGAACAGAGAGGATAGCATACTGAGCAGAGAGGAGATTATGTTGATAATAATACTTTTCCTCGTACTAGAGGAAGAGGTGGAGTGATAAAATGCTTCACGTGTGGAAAGAATGGACACAAATCTTATGAATGTCTAGATAAAAAGAAAGAGGGTGGAGAGACTCACATCGTTGAAGAACAAAGGTGAGATGTTGAGGTAGAATATGCTAAAGGCGGAAGATCACTAATGATGAGAAAAGTTCTCTTAACACCAGAGAAGGAGGTGGAGAGTTCAGCCCAAAGAAACGAACTTTTTTGGACTGCTTGCAAAACCAAGGATAGGGTATGCAAAGTCATTGTGGATAGTGGTAGCATGGATAATCTCGTTTCCACGGAGATGGTAGAAAAGCTGGAGCTGGAGACGAGTGAACATCCGAGTCCATATAGAGTTTCATGGCTACAAAAGGGACATCAGGTAAATGTCACTAAACAATGTTTAGTTGAATTTAAGATAGGAGGATATAATGATAAGATACTCTGTGATGTTATTCCTATGGATGTTTGTCATCTATTGTTGGGTAGACCATGGAAATATGACATAAATGTGATTCATGATGGGAGAATGAACACATACACCCTAGAAAAGAATGGGAGAACTCATATGTTACTTCCAATCAAAGATAAGGAAGTGAAACCTTAAGTAAGTAACATTGTACTTCTCATGAGTGGGAAGGAACTCCTTACCGAGGTCAAGAAGAAGAAGGAACTGTAGTTCATTGTGGTCAGGAAACCGAGAATTGTTTTGACCAGCACAAGAGTGGACGATTTACCAGAAGAAGTTCAGGAACTACTGGAATATTTCGTTGATATAGTAGTGGACGAATTACCTCGTTCATTGCCACTGATTAGAAGTGTGAGCCATCATATTGATCTCATACCAGGAGCTAGTTTTCCAAATAAAGTTGTGTACAGATTGACGCCACGAGAGAATGAAGAGGTCAAAATACAAGTCCAGGATTTGTTGGACAAAGGGTTGGTTAGAGAAATCTTAATCCCATGTGTTGTTCCAACAGTACTCAGTCCAAAGAAAGACGGAGGCTGGAGGATGTGTACTAACTCAAGGGCGATCAACAAGATAACCATCATATACAGATTTCCATTGCCAAGGATGGATGATCTGATGGATTGCTTGAGTGGAGAAAAGTATTTTTCGAAGACTGATTTGAAAAGTGGTTATCACCAAATCCGCATGAGAGAAGGTGATGAATGGAAAAAAGCCTTCAAGACTAACGAGGGGTTGTATGAATGGCTTGTTATGCCGTTTGTCTTAACAAATGCGCCAAGTACCTTTATGAGGTTGATGAACGAAGTCCTGAAAGAATTTATCAGGAAATTTTTCATTGTGTATTTGGATGACATACTGATTTTCAGTAAAACAGTGCAAAGCATCTGAAGCATTTGGCTACAGTGATGCAGAAATTACAACAGGAGAGGCTATTGATAAACATGAAGAAATCCTTGTTCATGAAGACAAAGCTCATTTACTTGGGATTTGTTATTTCTGCAGACAAATTAATGATGGATCCAGATAAGGTGGAGGTAATTAAGAATTGGCCATCACCGAAGAGTATATTTGAGGTGAGAAGTTTTCATGGATTAGCTAGTTTCTACCGAAAGTTCATCAGGAATTTCAGTGGAATTAGTGCAGCAATGATGGATACAGTGAAGAAAAGACATAAGTCTTTTCACTAGACAGAAGAGGCTGAAAGGAGTTTTAATATGTTGAAGAGGAAAATCACGAAACAACCAATTTTGATATTTTTGGATTTTCGAAAGACATTCCAAATGAAATGCAATGCAAGTGGATTTGCAATAGGGGCAGTCTTGAGTCAAGAGGACAATCCGATAGCATATTTAAGTGAGAATATGAATGAAGTGAAGGTGAAGTACTCCATATATGACAATGAATTTTATGCTATCATTCAGGCATTGAAGAAGCGAAGACACTATTTGGTTCCGAAGGAGTTTGTCCTATACAGTGACAATCATGCACTGCAGTTTGTGACCCAATAGGAGAAGTTGAATCAGAGACATGTAAAATGGGTTGAATATATGCAAAATTTCACTTTTGTGATTAAACATATTTCTAGTACTGCTAACAAAGTTGTTGATGCTTTGAGAAGGAAATGTTTTCTATTGTAAGAGTTCAGAGTTAAAACATTGGGTTTTGATGACCTCAGGGACATGTATAGAGATGATCCATATTTTAAGGAGGCGTATGAAGCAGCTGAGAATACATTTCTCAGAGATAAAATCAAATGGATAGAATACATGATCCAGGAAGGATTGTTGTTTAAGGGCAATCAACTTTGTATTCCAAAATGCTCCATGAGGGAGAATTTGTTGAAGGAGAAACAAAGTGGAGGATTGGCAGGACACTTTGGCCACGACAAAACGTTCGCAAAGTTAAATGAGTCATATTTTTGGTCGTGAATGCGAGCAGAAGTTAAAAAGTTTGTGGACAGATGCAGAATTTGTCAACATTCGAAAGGAAAGAGACAGAATGCAGGATTTTATCAACCATTGCCCATACCTGAGAGGTCATGGGATGCAATCAGCATGGATTTTATATTGGGTTTGCTAAGAACACAAAGAGGTTTTGACTCAATCTTTGTGGTGGTGGATAGATTTTCCAAAATGGCACACTTCATTCCATGTCAGAAAACCAGTGATGCAACTCACATTGCGAATCTGTTTTTCAAAGAAGTCATTCGACTTCACAACTTATCAAGGAGCATAGTTTCGGATCAAGACACTAAGTTCATGGGACACTTCTGGAGGACCTTATGGAAGAAGTTGGGAACTAACTTGTCGTTCAATTCATCTTATCATCCTCAGACGGATGGACAAACTAAAGCACTGAACAGAAGTCTGGGAGACTTGTTGAGGAGCTTGGTGACAGAACACCACAGCCAGTGGGACAACATATTACCATAGGCAGAGTTTGTGTATAACGACTCAGTTAACAGAAGCACAGGGCAGAGTCCATTTCATATTGTTTATGGAATACAGCTGAGAGGGATTTCTGAGTTGAGGGATATAGAACTGAATGGAACTAGGAGCGCTAGTGCAGAAGATTTCGCAGAAGTGATGAAGGAACTTCATAGCCATGTGAAGGAGCGATTGCAGAATTCAAACCAGGAGTATAAGCGTAGGGCAGATCAACACAGGAGACAACTTCAGTTTGAGGTTGGTGATTTGGTTCTGGCACATTTGAGAAAGGAAAGGTTCTCAAGAGGAACATATAACAAAATGAAGATGAAGAAAATCAGACCATGTAGGGTCTTGAAGAAATTTGGGGCAAATGCTTATGAGATTGAATTACCCGATGGGATCGGAATTTCTCTGATATTCAATGTCTCAAATTTGTATCCATAAAAAGATGAGGAAGAAGGAACAAATGATGAACAACCAAAGGTTCAGTGGCAAAAGCAGATGCCAGTTGCAGAAAAGCCACGGATAGAAAGCATACTAGACAAAAGAATTAGCAAGAAGACCAGAAGAAAACAGTACTTTGAATACTTGGTCAAATGGAAAAGACATCCAGTTGAAGATGCTAGCTGGGAGAATGAAGCAGAGATTCAGAAGCATGGACAGACCATGCGAGAGCTCATGGATAGGAGCCCATGAAAAATTTTCAAGCGAGGGAGTATGATGCAGGAGCATCATCAACATCAAAAGAGCGTGGAGCAACCACAACACATTTTGAGCACATGATACATTGTTTAAAAACTTTTGAAGATTGGATGCGCCAAACTTAAATTTGATAGTTAAGGAGAGGTGTACTAATAGATTGTAATCATACCTTGAGCGACCCGCTCTTGTCTGAAGGACTAAGAAGGCATTTATGTTGGTAGGTAGATTGAAGGCATATATTAGACAGTTTAGAATGAGAGAGGGAATATGGAATATAGACACCCTCATTGTGTATTGTAACATTAGCATGATTATGAGCATAAAAGAGAAGCAGAGAGCTGTGTAGCAGACTCCATGTATAGAAGTTCTGAATTAATACAAAGAAATTGTGATTCAGACTCATGGTGTTCATATATTCTCTGTGTATGCATCTTTAAATGTTATGCTCATGAATGTTTGATCATTCTATCATGCAATTTCTTTTATGCTATGTATGAATGATTTCTTGTTGAATGTTTGAAATCTAAGAGGAAAGGGTAAACAGAAATGAGTTTCAATTTTTTCTCTATATGAGCAAGGGTTCCTGCAAGGAGTGCAGTTGAAATTGTCCGCAAGGAGTGCGTTGAAAAAAGGTTCGGAGGTTCGTCTCTAAAATATCAGGAGAGATAGTGTTTGTTCTCATATTCATATAGAGGTGCAGGCAAGCACAGGATCCGTGCAAGGGGGAGCAGACCGGGGAAAATCTCAGAGATTTGAACCTGAGCAAGGTATTGAGAGATCGTTGTTGCAGAGCGTGTTGATTAAGGTTGGTTGTCATTAATGTCAACCCTTGAAGAAAGAGCCATAGCACAAAGTTTTGGGTAATGGAACCAATAGTGTTTGATGTAAATATGACTCATTATTGTTTTTTCATGGTTGATAAGAAGTAAATATTGATGAACTCCAAAGTGGTCCCCTTATGGTGAAAGCCCTCACAGGAAAACACTTTGTGGAGTAAGAGAACCCATGCTTAATTATGGAATAATGAGATGAAGGAAAGTGAATTTGTCAGGGAAAATATCCTATATGGATAGTTCTTTTCATTTCATTTCCGGTGGTATGTGGAACGTCACATAATTCCTCACGGTTAGAGAGTTATGGCCATGAGAAGTTGGAGACCCCAGGTTTGGGTAATGGACCCGTTTGATGGGTAATGGTATGAGTTATGATATATTTTTAGATAATACTATTCTATATGGATAGTACATGTTATGCCATTTCTTGTGGTATGTAGAACATCACATAACTCCTCATGGTTTGAGATTTATGGCCTTATGAAGTTGGAGGACCCTCATATGTCATCTAGAAGCCCCAAAATGTCAAAGTAATCAAAGTGGTTTAAGAGATTTTAAAAGGTAAATAATAAAGTGAAGTGATGAGTGTATTATAATTCAAAGTGAATACAAAATAAATTATTTCAATAATAATTTTAATGGATAAATTAGAAGTGGACCCATCCCTAAAATAAGGAAAGTGGGGCCAAGTGACCTAGAATATCTTTTTAAGGAAGCTACTTGGACAGTATAAATAAGAGGCAAGGCTCTCTCATTTGAATCACACTTGAGAATATTGAATATATATAGGTTTCTGAGGTATACAAATGATATCTAAGCCAAAATTCTGAGGAAAGTGAAGAAAAGAAGGCCGAAAAGCAAGGAAGGATAAATTCTTTTGATGGTGCTTTCTAAGGTATGTTATTTTCATGTCATCTCACCATTTTCGCTATAACTTTTTTTCTATAATGATTCAGATCCTGAAATTGCTATGCAAGTGATAAAACATATCCAAGTATCTGTGGTTAAACATTCAGCTTGTGGGTCGTTGTATTTTGGTATTTACACTCTGTGGAAAATAGGGTTTGTGGCCAGTCCTGAAACTAGTCAAAATCAGGTGTTTCGGGTAAAAATGTCATAACTTCTTCATAACAGATCCAAATTCAGTGAGACAAAATGTTTTGGTTAGGGTAAATTCTATAGTAGTCTTTGTAACAGTTTCAGATCAGTTCATCAAATATTTTGTGCGGGGCACTTTCTACAAGGTCGCTCTCTAGAATAAGCCAGAATTCAGCAAGGTATGCCATTTTTGCTATAACTCCTTTTCTAAGAGGTTCCAAGTAGTGCCACTTGGAGGAATTGCATAAAACACAATGGATAACGTTGTATATCATTTTTAGATCTTTATACATTACAAGTTCAAAGTTATGAGTACTTCAAGTTAGGGTTGTTGACTAATCCAAAACTAGGCATGTGAGACTAAAGAAAAGTTTGACGAAAATGCTAGTTTATTCCTGTTAAAGTTAATGAAGGTTTGCAGAAATGTGATCAGAAACACCAGGTCTATTATAGAGCTACAAATCAGATTTTTATGATGAAATTGATGAGGGATTTTGGTCGAGGTACATGTTGAGTACATGGTTGAGACAGTAGTTGATGAGTTGGCACATACATGACGTGTATAGTTGATGATGTTGGTACATATTGATGAGCCATAGTTGATGAGTAGTTGACACATGATTGGTACATACTTGATACATGGTTGGATGCACTTTTTTATGGTACAGGTTGATTACAGGTTGTTGCATGGTTGATGCTCTTGTTTATGGTACAGGTTGATTACAGGTTGGTGCATGGTTGATGCACTTGTTTATGGTACAGGTTGATCACAAGTTGATGCATGGTTCAGACTTATTGGTACAGGTTTACAGCAATATATCTCACAGTGATAGTGTGACAGTGGTTCCATCATTCTACTTCTACTTCAGGGTGGTAGGACGAGGCAAGGACAGGTGGTTGTAGCCGGAGAACATTGGGGGTTGTAGCCTCCTTCTGGTTGTAGCCAGATATTTGGGGAGTTGGAGCTTCCCTCAGGTTGTATCCTGAGAAACTAGGGGGTTGGAGCCTCCTTCCAGTTGCAGCTGGAAAACAAAGGAA
>ML803407.1:355857-382726 GCA_009831015.1 Picea engelmannii
CATGGTTGGATGCACTTGTTTATGGTACAGGTTGATTACAGGTTGGTGCATGGTTGATGCATTTGTTTATGGTACAAGTTGATTACAGGTTGGTGCATGGTTGATGCACTTGTTTATGGTATAGGTTGATTATAGGTTGGTGCATGGTTGATGCACTTGTTTATGGTACAGGTTGATACATGGTTCTGACTTATTGGTACAGGTTTACAGCAATATATCTCACAGTGATAGTGTGACAGTGGTTCCATCATTCTACTTCTACTTCAGGGTGGCAGGACGGGGCAAAGACGGGTGGTTGTAGCCACCTTCCTGTTGTAGCCTGAGAACATTGGGGTTTGTAGCCTCCTTCTGGTTGTAGCCAGAGATTTGGGGAGTTGGAGCTTCCCTCAGGTTGTAGCCTAAGAAACTAGGGGGTTGGAGCCTCCTTCCAATTGCAGCTGGAAAACAAAGGAAGTTGATGCTTCCAATGAATGTAATTCTTCAAGACATATAAGAAAAAGCATTCCGTGGTTTTTTCCCGATTTGGGTTTCCACGTAAAACACTAGTGTACTGTGTATGTGTATGATTTTTCATTTGTTCATTGCTTATTTACTCTGCAGTTATTGGATAATAATGCTTCATTGATATAGCACTTGGATTATATGGTTAAAAGGGATTAAATTGCTCTATTACTGATTCACCCTCCCTCTCAGTAATCCAACAGAGCATGTGCAAGGTCGAAGAGCATTCAACACTTCAAGTGTTTTGAGGTTGTCGCAAGGAGTGTGTGCAAGAGTCTTCTTTAAGACTCGAAGTTGTGAGAAAGCTCAAGAAGGGTAAAAACTTTGAACTATTGAAGGAAGTACTAGGCGTTGGTGCATATTGAGTGATTAGAACGCATCAAAGTTTTGTGTCACAGGTGGATAAACCCAGGGGAAGAATCCTTGGTTCATTGTGTAGAAATCATCAAGGGGAAGAGACGGATGGTCAGAATTCTCTGTGGAGAATTAGAAAAATCTCATCAGTCGTCCGATCTGATAAAGGAGCGAGGAGGTTACAGCTGCGTCCGAAGTTCAAGATCAGAAGATCGTGAGCCATTGGATCCTCACCTAGTTAGCCGTCATTCATCCGATCTGACAGGAGTTTCACGAGGTTTAAACCTTCTCAAGCCGAGCAAAAGTCCCGAAAGGTGTCGGGATATCGAGGTGTCGAGGTTCGGGATATCGAAAATACCGTAGACAAGAGATTGGGTAAATCCATAGTGAAAACCCCGATACAAATCAGAACCATCCATCTGTTGGGACAGGTGGCAGGAATCGAGAACCATCGGCATATCGGAAGTTTAGAGACTAAGAGTTAGAGACCCTTTGAGTCGTGAAATAGTGAAAGGATCACAGCCATGGATCCCAGGAAGTACACGTGTCGTGTGATCATCCAAATCGGAGAGTCGGTCATCGAGACTCAAATAAGTGAGTGTTTTAGCTTTGTAGTTGATGAAGTCTAAGATTTAATCAGAACCGTCCATCCTTTTGGGATGCGTGTCAGAAATCCGAAGAAGACGAGGTTCGACATTTCACGGATCTTGAAGACAGGAAACACTTGCATTTCGGAATTTCGAAGTCCGAAATCCTAAAAGGAGGAAAGCTCCATTAGGGGTCCCAGCTGGCGTAATCTTGTCATAACGGGGAATCGAGAATCTCCACAGTGAAAACCCTGAAGCAAACGAGGACTGTCCATTTTTAAGGACGCGTGGCAATAATCTTGACTTTCGGGGAAAGTCCCAAAAAAGGAAGTCACATCGGCAAATCGGAATTTGAGAGATCGGGGAAATCGAAGACAAAGGCATTGCAGCATTTGAAATCGCGAAGTCTCGAGGGAGATCCGGAGCCGTTGGTTTAGTAGGTGATCATGGTCGTTGGTTGTGTCTAAGTCAACAAGGGGTTCCCAGTGACATCATATCGGGATATAGGAGATCGGGAAATCGGGAACAAAAGGTTTGCGACATCAGGGATTGTAAAACCCTGAAACCCAATTTTCCATTTTCCTATTGTGAAGAGAACAGCGATTGGGCCTAGAGGCTGAAAGGAGCAAAAAAAAAAAAAGGACATGTGGGTCAATTTTAATAAAGATTCCAGTGGAGAATCGAAGGAGCCACTCTGACTCGGGGTAAAATTTGAACGATCCTTAAGACCGGGAGGTCAGCGCAGAGGCCTTTGCCGAGGCAGAGGGTGTGTTCGGCATCACACTACAAGCAGTGATGCAGTTAGAAGAGAATCAGTATAAGTAGATAGATCCAGCTATAGACGAGATAAAAAAAAATATTTGAAGAACTTGAAAGTGCAATTGAACCAGAACAAAAGTAGGGAGAAAAGAGAATAAGTGTGGTATATTGTGTGCATATCAGAGGGACATCACAAGAATGAGTGCCAGAAATTTGTGCAGTACCTAGGAGTAGAGTTTCCAAATCCATTACCTACAAGAGGGCCTTGGTGTGAAATATGCAAAACACATGGGCATGATCCATATCACTGCCCTATGATGCAGAAGTACGAGACAGAACCGAAGAGTACTTTCTTTAGCTTTTGTAAGTCAGTAGGACATGAAGAAAAAAAAAATTAGAAATATGGAGTTAATGAAGGAAAGAACCCCAGATGCATATAGGATGCAGGTTGAGTTGATGACAGAACAAACTACGCCACAGTTTGGCAACGTGCAACAATTTCAAGTAGTGTCATAGTTTCAGCAAACTCCACAGTATAATCAAGCACCACAGCATCATCAACAGAACATGGATCCAAAAGGGAACAGAGGCGGATTTAGAGGTAGAGGAAGAGGAGGAATGGGCAGAGGCAGAGGGCCTATTATCTACCATAATTTTCAATAGAAAGGAAACTATGCAAGAGATTGTCCTCAACCAGCAGTAACATGTGTGTATTGTCTCGCAGCATATCACATGACAGAAGAATGCCTGAAGTTGATAACGAAGATCCAAGAGAAGCGGAATCTAAAAAACCAAAATGTTCAATGGATTGATGCAGAAATAAGGTATCTTGGGAGGAACATCAATATAATGACTAGAGGAGGAGTGAAGAAAGGAGCAAATGCGTAGGATCAAAAAAAGGGATCTCAGTGTTGGATTCATAAGAACACTCAGCCACAGCAGTAGTTTGATGCAAAGAAGGAGAAGGAAACTTTCAAGAAATCAAAGAAGGAGTTTCTAAAGGAGAATGAAGCATCCACATCAAACATTGCGCCGAGGTATGATACTCCTATTTTTTATATTCCTTAATCTTTGGATCATACTTATAAAGGAGAGCAAATAGAGAAAGTAAGTAACTTAAATAATTTCCTGGAATCTTGCTTTAAAATTCTTAATGATAAGAATTCCATGCATTTGTTTAAAAATATGCTTGAGAAATATACTATAGAAGAAGGGATCTGAATAGAACCAAATAAGATCAATCAATTCCATATAAAGAAAGGAACTAGCAGAGAGTTCAAGTTGAATGAAAATATAGGAAACATTAATATGGGAAATGTTATCCTAGACTTAGGATCAAATTTCATCATCTTGCCAAAGAATACTTGGGAAGCAATGGGAGACCCTACACTAGGGTATTCCAATAGCCAGTTGAAGCTAGCAAACTAGGAGAGAGTGATTCCCATAGGTAGATTGTAGAATACAATGGTGGATCTAGATGGTCTGCGCACCACAATAGATTTTGAAGTAATGGATATGGTGGATGAGTTTATACCATTTCCAGCACTATTGGAAAATGACTGGGCTTTTGATAATCAGGCCATAATTAATTTGAAGACTAGAAAGATGATATTTGAAGATGGGAACTTTAGGGTAGTAGCACCTTTATATCCCTCAGATTGTGACAGATATGTAGAACATGTGCCTCAAATTGTTCTAGAGGATGATGTAAACCAGTTGTATAGGACTACTGTGCGAGAGGAAGATTATGTGAATCCAACTATAGATGGACTATTGTGTGAGAGGAAGACTATGACATGCCAGATTCGTATACTGGAGTACAAAATTGGCATAAAAGATTGCATGAAGTCTCTACTAGGAGGTGAACCATAATTACACGCGCAGTAAGATGGGTTGGGACAGAAGCAAGACAGTTTCCCAAATTTACTGAAGAGGAAAATCTAGAAAACTTCCTGACAGAGTTTGAATTGGATTTTTTTTATTGTCATAGATTACTAGTGTTGTATATAGAATTAAGAGACACACTTGCACGATGGTGGGTTGCACATAAGGAGGTAATTCAGGACTGGTATCAGTGTAAGCGACTGATGTGCATAAGATTTGGTAAGAGTCACCAGGATAGACCCTTACATAAGTACAATGGAAGAGGTAACTAGAGACATTATATAAATTACCGTGCCACTAACTGGATATTGGTACCACCAGGGGAATAGATGCATTAATTTATTCATGCATTATAATGAATACCAAGTAATTGGTACAAAGAGCAAGAATCGCACAGAGAAACTGTGAGTTGGAGTGCAGTACAACATAATTTTATTAGGACCTTTGCATTTGAAAGTGAGAATCCATGGGTGGATCTAGCATTACAGAGGATCAAAAGAAAGATATTTGAAAAATATGGGTTATATACATTGACAGTAGACAGAGATTATAGAAAAGAAACACTTGAACAGTTAGTTTACTGTTATCAAGTTGAAGAGGATGAATAATAGAAGACAACCCACGTGACATACATATATTAGAAGGAGAAGGAGAAAGAGGGTTATAAGGACCTCAGATACAATAAGAAGAATTCAATGCACCAATGAAGATTAAAAAGGTCAATATTGGGACTGAAGAGAATCCCAAGATAGCTAGCATTGGAGATTACTAGGATAGTGAGACAATGGAAAAGATAGCAGAATTACTACGCGATTATAGTGATTTATTCCCAGCCACATTTTCAGAGATGAAAGGGGTAGTAGGAGAACTTGGAGAAATAGAGATACCCCTCATACCAGATGCAAGGCCAGTTAGACAGAGACCATACATATTAAACCCCATCTATACGAAGAAAATTAAGGCAGAAATTGACAGAATGCTAGAATCATGAATCATAGAACATGTGCAAGAATCAGAGTGGATTAGTCCAATGGTGGTCCAGGAAAAGAATACTAGAGGGATTAGGATATGTGTAGATCTAAGGAAATTAAATGATGCATGCTTGCATGATCCTTTTCCTACTCCATTCACAGATGAGGTTTTAGAGAATGTGGGAGGACAAAAAGTATATTCCTTCACAGATGGATTTGCAGGTTACTATCATATCATAATCTCTCCAGAGGATAGGTACAAAACTACATTTGCAACAGAGTGGGGGTCATATCAGCACACAGTAATTCCATTTGGTTTAAAGAATGGACCAGCAATATTTTCCATAGTAGTAGTAGCTACATTCAAGGATTTTATACATAAATTTTTAGAAGTTTATCTGGATGATTGGGCACTATTCAGTTTATTGAAGGACCATGTAGAAATTATGAGGTTAATGTTAGAGAGATTTAGGAAATGTCAAATTTTCTTGAACATTAAGAAATGTATATTCGGTACACCATTTGGAATCCTACTTGGACACATTGTATACAAACAGGGCTTGATAGTAGACCCTGCAAAGATTGTTGTTATTTTCAAATTACCACTACCAAAGTCAGTGCACCAGTTGAGAGCAACATTGGGCCACACAGGGTACTATAGGCAATTCATAAAGGGCTATGAAAATATTACTGCGCCCATGGAGAAGTTACTAAAGAAATACATCAGGTTTCAGTGGAATGATGAATTCCAAGAGAGCTTGGACATACTGAAAGAGAATATGGTGATAAAACCAATTTTGAGCTTTCCGGATTGGACAAAAGAATTTCATGTGCATGTGGACACTTCATCCATTTCACTTGGAGAAGTATTGGCACAACCAAGTGAAGGATATATTGATCACCCGATATATTTTGCTAGTAGAAAGTTATTTTACTCTTAGTAGAACTATAATAATACGGAAAGGGAAGGTTTGGCTATGGTATATGCCTTACAGAAGTTCAGACATTATTTATTGGGTTAACATTTTAATATGTTTACAGATCATTATGCATTGAAGAACCTAGTTAACAAGCCAGTGTTGGGAGGAAGGATCCGTAGATGGTTGTTATCGTTTCAGGAATATGATTTTGAAATCACAGTAAAACCAGGGAAGTTGAATGCATGACTAGATCATCTATCAAGAATTATTAATGGAGAGGAGCCAAAGAACTTGGAGGAGAATTTTCCTAATGATAACTTATTTTATATTAAGATTGTTGATGATTATTTTGCTGACATTGTTGGATTTTTTAGCACAAGAATAGATCCCAAGGAATTTAATGTCACGCAGTTAAAGCATTTGGTAGTGCACATTGCAAACTATTAGCTGATTGCAAGTCATTTATAAAATTTAGGTGTAGATGGAATTCTGAGAAGGTGTGTGATGGAGCATGAACGCTCCATGGTGCTAGCAGAAGCACATGAAGGGATAGTTGGAGGGCACTATGCAGGAAATCCTACAACACAGAAGTTGTTGCGCGCAGGATTATGGTGGCCTACAATACTTAAGGATGCAAAGGAATATTGTCATACATGGGATGTTTCTCAGAGGGTGGGAAAACCATCCAAAAGGGATGAAATGCCAGTTATGCCCCAAGTAACCTTACAAGTATTTTATAAATGGGTTGTGGATTTCATTGGATCCATCAATCCACCAACAAGGAGATCAGGAGCTAGATACATCATCACTACAACAAAATACTTAACCAAATGGGAAAAAGGAGCCCCAGTGAAGGATTGCAGCACAGAAATTGCGGCACGGTTTCTCTTTGAGAACGTTGTGACCATATTTGGATGTCCTATAATTTTGTTGAGTGATCAGGGAACCCATTTCATTAACAGTACAATTAGAGCTATGACAAAATAATTCGAGATACATCATCAAAAGAGCACACCTTACCATCCCTATGCAAATTGTATAGTAGAATCTTTTAATAATATTCTAGAAAATGAATTGACAAAGATTTGTAACGTGAATAGGGATGACTGGGATTTGAAGGTATCAACAGTGTTATGGGCTTACAGAACTACATGCAAGAATATTACAGGATAGACACTGTTCAGACTGGTGTATGGGCAGGAAGAAGTGGTTCCATTGGATTATTTAGTACCTAGTGTGCGCATTGCAGCAATCACCAACATGATAGAAGAAGATGTTGCGCATGAAATATTGGATCAACTGATGGAACTAGAAAAAGATAGGATTTTAGCAGGATTTCATCAGGAAGTACAGAGGACAGAATCCAACAGGTACAGTAGAAAAGGGAAACAACAGGGCGAACAAGCCATGGATTCAGTGTAGTAGGGCCTAGAGCTAGAAGAAGATAATGAAATATAGCACCAGGGCATACTAGAGGTCGGGGTGTCATCCCCACAAGGAAAGAAAAAGGCACGAGTTGAGAGCAGTGCACAAGGAATATCGCAGACACAATCGGAATTGGAAATAGTAATGCCAAAAATCCCAGAGGGAGTAAAGGCCAATGATGAGATGGTGGGAGGAGTAGACACCATAAAATACTCGGATCATGATGTGGTTGACACAGTCAAATTCCCAGATTTGGTGCAGCATAACTATATGGAGAGTAGAGGAGAGGGCCCACCAAGCACTCCATTGTTGGAGCCTCTGCAGTGGATCCTGAGGCTCTACAATAAATGGATCATGAATTTACTGGATATACTACACTTTGGGCGTGGTAAACACATCAATGGATGTGTGAAGCAACTCCTAGCAAGGGTGCATGGAGGAATTTTGTGGATGGATAGGCCATTGCCTATCAATGTTGACTTGATTGCAGCCATCATTGGGCTACCCATAGATGGGGAGAATCCAGAGAAATACTTAGAGGATAAAAATAAATCAAAATCCATCTCCAACGAAATCAAGGCAAAGTATGTCACGAAGAGAGAAAATAGGGGAATCAGGATGAGTGACATAAATGATCGCGCGACATGATTTGCTACAAGGTTGTTAGGGTACAAGTTAATGTGAAAGTGTAGGAAGGAGGAAGTACCAACAATAGTGGTAGCAAATGCATCGCAATGCATGAAAGGGAGCTTGAAGAGATGGGCCCCTTATCTACTGAATTATTTCTTGGAGGATTGCAAGGATACACAGGATTGGGGCTCTGAGTTCCACTACTCATGGTTACTCATCCTCATTGAACTTGTAGGATGGAAAAGACTGATGTACAACATGTTCCTGCAGAGAATAGGAAAGTGTGGTGTAGCCCGTTACACATCTCTTAGAAGCACAGGAGACCGAAAGGGGAAGAAAATAAACAACTATGTATTCGTTCTATACTTTTTCAGAGATCCAAAACAGTATAGCTGAAACATGGATGATTTCCCCATAGATTGTCCAGGAGTTTGGACAGATAGAAAATATTCAAGCATCGCGCCACAACATGTGGGTATAGGTGAAGAAGAATCCATCCAAGGAGTAGCTATAATATATCTATTATTTGATGACGCGGGACATATGGATGGAGGTCCAGGAGTGGCCTGAGGAATGGAAAGTGGCAATGATCCCAAGGAAAATGACAGGAGGACAGATTTAGAAGCAGGACATAACAGTCCCTACATAGCAAATAGGCACAAACTATGCAAGAAAAAAGAAAAATGCCGCACAAGGCCAAGTGGTGGGAAGAATCCCCATACAAAAGAAAAGTAGGACACATAAGAAATCACAGTGTGGTTCTACACGAGATCCATCGTGCACAGAGCAGGCACCAAGAGGAACAATAGAATAGGTGTGCGCAAGAGAAGAAAGGATAGAGACACAAGAAATACCCATCGAGGAAGAAATTGGGTAGGATACAGGCATGGATACACAGATGCCAGAGGCATATGATCCATCATATGCCCAAAGGAAGAGGACAGGTCGGAAAGAAAGTGGCTCAAGGAAAAAGGAAAAGGCCCATAGAAAACCAATGGAAACATCACTGATAGCAGATGATGTGGAACTAATAGCCACGACGGTACAAGACCAACTATCGGAGGTGTGGGAGAATGTAGACAACCACAGGGATTTGATTCAGGAGAAAATATAGGAAGTGAAAACTATGTTGGAGTAGTTGAGGATCATAGCAGAGCAATCATCAGAAGACAAACCAACAAAAACCAAGGAAGGAGTGCCTATTAGAGAAAGAGTGAAAATTACAGTGCAGGGAAGCACCAATTTTATCATAACCCCTGTTGTTCAACGACGATGAGGCAGCATAGAGGCCCTTAAAGGAAATCGAGACATTGGACTTGGAATTGGCCAAGATTCCGATGAAGGCTCTATATAAACTACAGATAAGTGTAGCATAGAAAATTCAGTCCAGGACAAGGTCTGATGTGATGAATCTACAGATAGCGCAGAAGGAGAATATCACACTAAAGGAAGAACCTATCCAAGAAGGGCAGGAAAAGAAGATAGCACAGCAAAAAGTAGAAGAGATGGAGAAGAACGTAGGCACATTATTTCAAACCATCCCAAATAGTGCAAACTCAAAGGGAGTATCTACTGAAGAGAAAATGAGTAAAATAGTGCAAGCCTTAGAGCAGTACAAGGACCAAATAAAGGAGATGGAGGAGCACGCAGTACCCACTTCTCCTCTAGTAGTAAGATCGCAGCGAGATTAAGACGCAATAGAATCTCTGAAACGTATAGCACATGCCATACATAGGATGACAAAGTTGTTGGAAAAAAGTGGCCACTTGTGGACACGGCTCTTAGAAGATGGATCTCACAATACCTGCAAGAAAGGGAAGAGAAGATACATGCAGTAATGGAATACTTAAAGTAGCGACAGAATATAATGTCATTGACAGAAAAAATTAAGACAGATGCATAAATTAAGAGCCTACAAGCATAGGAGAAAGTAAGAGAGTATTTCTATTAATAAATGATCAGCATAAGTGAAAATATTACAGACTTCCATGACGGCACGATTTGAAACCAAGAAACCGATTTCCTTCCAACTGGGCCTCCACCACTTCAATCCTCCCCCAAAGGAAAGCTCATGTAAGGGAGACAAAGAGGTTCTCTATCAATGAGGGAAGATATTGGGGGATGAACATTGTGTTCAGAATTAAAGGACAAAGGGATGTAGACTCAATATGAAATAATAATTTCTCCATATTAACTTTTCCCTCAAGTTTTAATTATTTCTCGTCTTCCATAGATCGGAATGATGAAATGTTGACAGTCGGGTTCAAGGTTACCTACCAATGATGAAAGTAGGTTCAAGGTGCATGATAGGACTACAGTATCATGTGATTTTAAGACAAACTGAGGGTATGGATGACATGCAAAGTCAATAGTTCTGAGGAGCGGTCGACACAGGTTGATAGACTTTCATTGAACAAGAGCATGAGACATATGGAAGACTCTGGCAACATAGACCTGATGATGAAACCATGAGATGCAGGAGGCATCGATGAAATTCTCTATAGGGACTAGAAGAGTAACCAGTCGATAGAGAAGACTCTGTAACGAGCTTAGCTTCCTAAGGTCATGCTAATCCCAAAATTATGATGAATGGACTCAAATAACTTTGTTCTTTGTTCAAAGGCAATATGACTGCTACCAATATAATATAATACTCCCTTCTCGCCCGTCTTTTTTTTTTCATATCAAATGAATGTTATGATACAGAGGAGGAAACGAGTGTCACAAGTAAGAAAAAATAGTTCCAGCAGTGGAACGTACCTATGCTCAATGCAAGGAAGTGCATGCGGGAGATGGAAACTTGGGGGAATGTTTCCTCCTAGGTATAGGGTGTCAAATTGCGAAGGATATAAACAAGTCTCTTCTTGGTTGAGGATGAAAAACTGTTGAGGAAAATGGTTTATAATGAAAAGAGAGAACCGGATATAGGATCAATATTTCAAGTGAGGGCATGAGATGCAATCACAACTTGATGCCAAAAAATGTCATGTGTTATGTCTTTTAGTCTACTTGGTGTGAAAAAGGGGAAACTTGTGCCAAATAGACGTATTTTCAAAACCAATTTTATGAGTGTGAAAGAGACAAGCTCCCTCAGCAATATTTTCACTTTTTGATAACGAGTCGGAAAATAGCTTCACTAAGACTCATGACCTTTCAAATCTAATTTAATCAAGTGTGAAAGGGACAAATCACCCGGTAATCTTTTCCCTTTTTAGATGAGTCGGGAAAGAGATTAAATTAAACTCATTTGGTATTCCATGGGGTATAAAGTCGCATGTTTATGAATGAGAAATGAGGCTCAGCATAAAGTTATGTAAGAGTTGTGAGGAACTCCCGGTCCGATTGAAAAAATCTCTGCATGGGCACCTATTGTTGGGAAATAATACCCTACAGACTAACAAGCTAGGGCTTAAACTTGCATGCAGATCATGACCCTCAAAAAATCACTTTTAATCTACCACCCCAAACCTAAAACCCTTTTTCACATGCAAACATGGAAAGAACCTACTAACCTTTTTACTGATGGTTGGTGTAGATCCTCCATTGCGCTTTACCCGCTTGCTTCTGCTGCTCCTTCCAAAGACGATCCTGCAATCAAGACAAAACACTATGCATGCATGCTATTTTTCTACTAGAGGGTTATAGATTAAGCATAAATCGAATAAAACATATAAAACTCATGCATTGGGATGGGAAAAGTATTCTTTATTAATATCAAGATGAATCAACTTACAATAATGATAGAGATTGGCCACCGCTCCTTGATCCTGATCCCGGGCTCCTCCTCTTCTTTGTCCTCCAACTGCTTTTCTTGTATTCTCCTTAAGCTTGAGGAAAGGCTAAACGGTTGGGACAAAATGGATTCGGCAATTGGGCAGAGTTTCTTTGCTATGATTTTCCTCTTCCAAATAGTACCCCTACCCCTTATTTTATAGGCTAGAAGGAGCTAGGGTTTTGGACGAACTCTCGACCATGCATGGTTGGGAGTTCCAGTTAACTGACCCAAAGCTTTTTGTCCCGTCGGAAACTTTCCTGTTTTTTTTCTTTGTTAGGTAAACGCGAGCTATAGTAGGCCAGCCAGCATTCCAACATGTGCAGTAGTGGGCCTGTAATCGTTCCAATGCGTGCAGCAGAGGGTTAGGGCATGTGCCACTTGTTTTAAGAGGGTTTTCCATAGTTTATTCAGCGTGGCTTTGGCAAGGAAGAGATATGAGTTGGTCTGATGCCAGGTAAGCATGTGTGGTGAAATTTAGGGTTATAACAGATACCCCCTAATGTGTGAGGTCAGAAGAGCATCTTATGGCCGAAATACATTACCAATTATTTACCAATCTGTACTGATATGCTGAATGCATGAGCCCAGGAATCAAGAATCAAGAGGTGTCGTCTGCAAAAAATATCAAATGTCTCACCGAGGCGGGCATACCCATGCTCGGAATAAAAAATAACCATGGCTACCAATCAAATACATTGTAGATCCATGTCAAATAACTATGAAGAGTAGCCGTGAATAATACACAACGGAGCTACATCTCGAAATCAGAAAGATATACATATAAAGTATCCATCTCCCAAAAGCTGATTCGGTCTGATGGCTGTACTTCAGAGCTCGAGCAACAACTTCAAAATCTTCTAAACTCGGGTAGGAGTGTAATATGAGTGTATGACTGCACTACCCAGAGGTCTTCGATGGCTCGTCGATTATGGACTTGATAATCTTGAGGATCGGACTGAAGGCTTCAGTGATTTCGAACAAAGACTTGATTGGACGTTCAGGATGGCCAGGTATGCGGACAAGAGACATATTGCAGAGGGGTCGACTTAGGCTTAGTGACAAACTTCCCTTGGACAATAGCACGACAAGTGATAAGACTCAGGCAGCATATCTGTTAATCATAAGTCTATGAAGTAGGAGGCAACGCAAACTCTCCATATGTTTGGAAGAGTAACCAAACGGTGGAGGACACAACTCAATATAGCGAGAAAAGCTTCCTAAGGTCGTACTACATCCCATAGTCTGATGAATCAAACGGAAAGATGTGATTTATCCAAGGGCGACTCATGATGCTGCCAATAAATAAAATACCTTTCCCATCCTCTTTTTGGAGTATATTTGATTTTTTTTTTTGTTCTTTTTGTTGATTTTGAAAAAACAATAAAGGAATATTACGTTACAATGGAGGAACGAGTACAGCAAACATACAAGTTCAAGGCACAAGGACAAGACTGATGTTCTAAGGAAATGGTACTCAGCAAAAATCATCCGGTGGCCAAAGGTGTTAAGACACAAAGACAACCTGTTACTAGGCTGAAGGGTAAAGGATGCAAATGCGGTTGATAGAACACACAATGGTAACGTCCTTCGATGTAAGTTTAACGAGCCCAAAGAAGGTAAGCTCGGTGGTTTTTCATATTTAGAGAGTCTGAAAAAGCGTAAAAGAAAACTCCATTGGGGTACCTTTTTCGACAATAGTCTAGTCGGTTCGAAAAAGTGGTAAACTAGCACCGATTAGACGTCAATTCAAAACCATTTTAACGAGTGTGACAAGGACAAGATCACTCGGCAATTTTTTCAATTTTAAGGAGTCCGAAAAAAGATTAACTATGGACTCCGTCAGGAATGTTCTTCTGGACCATTCTAACGAGTGTGAAAGAATAAGGTCACTCAGCAATCTTTTCAATTTTAGGGAGTCTGAAAAGAGCTTGACTATGGACTCCGGGGGGGTTTCTTTTTCGTAGATTTAGTCCCTCGGGCCCGAAAAAGGAATAAAATCTTACCTGAGGATACTCTTCTAAAGAATGGAAATTCAATAGAGTATTCCTTTGTTCGTACAGTTGACCGTCCGGACCGAAAAAGGGGTAAACTACCGCCAGACAAACGTGACTTCAAATTTCAGTTTAACGAGCATGAAAGGTCACAAGATCACTCGGCAATCTTTTCATGTTTAGAGGGTCTGAAAAGGGCTTAAAAGGAGACCCGTTATGTTTTGGGAGTCCGGGGGGTAAGACAAAGAGTGAAAAATACCCATGTGAATGAGGCTCAAACTCGTATTCAGGAAAGACTACACGGACTCCCGAGCCTACAGTGTTGTTTAGAAATGGCATGGACACCATAATGCAACCAGGACCTACCTAGGGCATCCATGTTTTGGTAAGCTCTACCACCAAGTTGCGACACTTCTAGAGTAGATATGACGGTTTCATGCCACAACCGGATGGGATCGATCCTATATCATAAGAACAAAAGGCAACGAGATGCAACAGTCGGGATGAAATCCTACCCTATATGCTCAAGTTGATTTTTGAAAACAAAAAAAATTTATGGACCATCACTATATTTTTTTATTTTTTTTTTGAAACTCAATGAAAATTGTCCCAATACCTGATCAAATCCCTCCCATGTAACTCTTGAACCACTCAAAATGGTTTTTGGTATAAAGAAACTGATAAAGGGGCCCAAAAAAGTGACAAAAGAGGCCAAAAAGTCTATAAATAGAAGCTGGCAGCTCATTATCATCATTGTTGATTTGGAAATTGACTCTGGAGCCAAAAGACCCCCTTTTCCAAAGATCATGATTCTGGGAGATACAGTGGACGAAACATGCTTTTGCTTGGACCAAGTAAGTACAAACTCCCTTATCTTGCATTTCCATACTTCAATTAGTGTTTGTTTTTGAGTTTGGGGGTGGGCGTCGACCTCAAAGAGGTCGGCCCTAGGCAAACGCGGGCTGTCCAGGGAAAGCCCGCGGGTACCCATGACTGTCGCCTCAACATCCCATGGGTGCCCCCCGCACGATGAAAAAGTTGACTGAAACAAGAACTAACTCCCCCTTTTGCCTTGTGGTTTTGGCAGGATGTATGTTCAGTGGAGGGAGAGGGAGCACGAGGTTGCCAATGATTTAGTGGTTGCAGATCCGAACGTTATGGCCATGCTGACGCAGTGTGGCTTAGTAAAATTTTGTGTCCATTTATGTGCGCTCAACCCATGCTACTGAATGCCTTGGTTGATTATTGGCACCCCAATGTAGAGGCCTTCATGATAGAGGGGCAATCCTTGGTGCCCACCACCAAGGATATCTACTTTTTGACGGGCCTCTCGAGGAGAGGGGAACCCGTCAACTTTCATACTTTTCCTGCAGGGCCGAGCAAAGTCTCGGAATTGATAGAGGAGTACTGTGAGGCTAGGATCGATCAGAGATATTCTTCAGTTCCCGTGAGTAGGATTACTAGCCTCGCCCTCCAGACCATTTCATCACTCATTGGGCGGATTATCGGCTCTGCGGTCGTGCATCAGCCTTCGCGCGCACAGATGAACTGTGCAATTCAGTGCATGAATGCACAAATTTTTGACTGGAGAACCACACTATTAGCAAGCATGACATGTCAATTGACAGCTTACAAACAGCAGACACACAAGAACTTCGGGTTTGGGACTATCCTGTGTTATTTTTTCTTTAAGAGAGTTTCATGTTTCAGTCCTCGGTTGACAGTACGAGGACATCTGGCTACTTTCCCCGCAGTGTGCAGATGGGCAGCGTTGTTGTCGCGACAGGGTGGTGGAAGGACGACAGAGGCCTTCAACGACAACTTTTTTGCTTGGCTGTCGCAACAAATCCCAGCTATTGAGGATTACCCATATGCAGGGATTGATTTTTCCAGAGATCCAACGATACCAGTGCCTCCCGGTGAGGAGCGAGGGGAGATGGGTAAGTCTCCACCTATCTAGTTTTTTTGTTTGCATATGTAATTTTTATGTCTTTTTTGATATATATATCATGTTTTTGTATAACAGAGTTTTTGATGGGTGAACATTGTATTGCGTGCAGATGTGGGACCCGTGCGACCTGTCGATTATGCTCGAAACAGGCGACGCCCATGGCCAGAGGCCGCAGCTATCGCCGCTGGGGGAGCAGCAGTGGCAGGGAACCTCCCAGCAGGGGAGGCCGAGAGGGTTCTTAGGCAGATTGAGCATAACTTCACTGTGCTCACTCGCACAGTTCCCATGGAAGAGATAGAGGACTTGCCGCCCTCCTTGCAGACTCATATTGTGGGGGTACCTCGGACATGGGTCCAATTGTTTAGGCATTTGGGTCAGGTTGTATTTGAGTATAACAGGGCCCATAGGCCCTGAACAGACTTGTAGACTTTTATGTGCCATGAGCACTGATCTGTATCTATTTTTTGAGGGCATAAGCCCCAGTGACTCATTATGGTTCCCACTTTTTGAGGCACTTGCGCCCATCTATGTACTCTGAGGATTTTAGGATGTTTATATATGGTTTTTATTTATTTTTTGTGTCTTATGGATTATGTGTACAAAAATGTATTTACATGTGTATGATCATGATCTTTTTATGTGTGAGCGAGATGCCAATCTAAAATGTGATTAGCTAGAGTATCTGTGATTTGATTTAGACTCCTAGGAACATGAAAATATGTAATATAATCAAAGTTGTGTTCCAAGAGACGTACCCTAAGGAATCATCGGTGTAAAGTCGGATCGTGGACTCGGTATATTTTGTTTAGCTACGACACAACCAGTTGAGCGTCTAGATAGACTCGGAGACGAGAGATACCCAACGACAAAGCGTCAAGAAGCAACTCAATAACTGCACTATAATCAGCAACATTATTTGTGGTGTCACCTAAGCATATCCCTCTAGAAGATAACAACTAACCCTGTGATGTAAATATTACCCAAGCTGCGGAGGCAAGCCTCCGCGTGTGTCTACTAGTAGCGTCTGCATACCCAACAAACACCTCGGACTCGCTTGACATCTGCCATATTAACGAAAGATAACATCAATGACACGTCCATAACAAGTTTTTCCAAAAGAAATGTAAAAAAGTACTAGTGCAAAGACTATACATATGTTACAAAAAGTTACCCATAGTGACCATGCTATGAGTAATACTTCTTGAGGTAGAGCCCATTTCTAGGCTCCGCCAAAGCATTCCCTTCAAAATCGACCAGATGATAAGCGCCCTTTTTTAAAACCTCTTTAATAATGAAGAGTCTGAACCACATGGGTTTAAACTTTCCTGCCCCCAGGGGGTCCTTATCTTGGTCGTAAACCAGGTAAGGTCGCCCTCAGAGAAAACCCGAGGATGAACGGACCTATCATATTGACACTTGACCTTATGTTTATGAGCTTCGTTGGCCAGGGCCGCATCGCGACGCCGTTCATCAAGCTACTCAAGGTGTACTAATCGTTCTTCAAGTGGAGAAGTGTCTGGCAATAACTGTACTGCCAATTTTAGAGATGGAATTTGACATTCGATGGGAAAGACTGCCTCCAGCCCGTAAACGAGTTGGAAAGGTGAGAAACTGGTTGCAGTCTTAACTGAGGTTCGGTAAGCCCATAATGCCGAGTATAACATCAAATGACAATTTGACTTGGCTGAGTTGATAGTTCGCTATAGCATCGTTTTGAGAGTTTTGTTAACAGCTTCCACCTGCCATTGGCTTGGGGATAGTAAGGTGAGGAATGGTCTTGTCGTAACCCAAGATTTGATGTTAACTCGGACATCATTTGGTTCTAAAAGTGACTGCCATTGTCAGTGACAATCTCTCTCGGGACGCTGAACCGTGCTATAATCTAGTTAAATAAGAAGAGAGTTGCAGTCTCTCCATCATCTTTAAACATTGGCATAGCTTCGACCCACTTAGTAAAGTAGTCGACAGCTACGATGATATAGCAGTGCCCCCTTGCTGACGGGGGGTTGCATGTAGTGTAATCAATCCCCCACTTAGTGAAGGGACCAACTGTGATGACAGGAAACATAGGAGCTGGATGTGCCCTCATCTTCCGTGAGAAGATTTGGCATGGATGGCACTTCTTGACCGGCTCAATACAATCTTTCATAAGTGTGGGCCAGAAGTAACCTGCTCATAAAATCTTTTGGGTTGTTGCCAACATGGACAAGTGACCGCCACAAGCTCCTGTATGACAATCGTTCAGCACTATGATGGCTTCCTCATGAGTGAGACATCGGCGCAAGATGTAGTCTACACCTCTCCGATACAATGTATCATTGAGTATGAGATAATTCTTAGCCTGATGGCGTATTTACCGACGCTCGTCACGAGAAGAAGAGGTGGGACACTTCAAAGTCTGGAGATAAATCAATATATCTCCATACCAGGGGTCTAAAGATCCAATCAAAAACATATCCCCCTGGATAGGTGATTCCTCAGGCACAACGTCACCTGACTCAACCGGAAGCTCCGAGATAAGTTCTGTGAAGACCAATGACTTTTTGGACTATGCTGAAATGAAGTCTAAGTCAAATTCTTGGAGGATTACCATCCATCCACTGATTTTCCCATCGATAACTCGTCGTGTCAACATGTACTGGAATGGATTTACGATGGCAACGATGATGGTCTTGCGAAACAGAACATAGTGACGGAACCGTTGAATAGCATGAACTGCTGCCAACGCAAGTTTTTCGAGATGAGTATAATTAAGTTCCGGTCCTATGAGGTCTCGGCTCAGGTAATAGATCACGTATTCAGAAAACAAATCATCCTCCTGAACTAAAACCATGCCTATGGTTGACTCTGCGGCAGCCAGATATAATAATAAGTATTTGTTATAATTAGGTGGTCGTAGCAGAGGTACGGTAGTGAGGTCATATTTCAATGCGTCGAAAGAGCGTTGAGCGGCTTCGTCCCAGGAAAAAGGAGCATCTTTCTTCAGTAAACACATAAAGCCCTTGGTAATTTCGGCATAGTTGGCGATGAAGCGTCGTAAGAAGTTCGCCTTGCCTTGAAGACTCTGCAGTTGTAAGATTGTGCATGGGGGGGGAAACTGGACTATTGCCTCCACCTTAAGAGGATCGACCATGATCCCTGTTGTTGAAACAATGAAACCTAACAAATGTCCTAACGTGACACAAAAGTTGCACTTGTTGGGATTCAAGCGAATTCTGAAGTAGCGACAGCGTTCGAAGATTAGTCGGAGGTGCATAGGATGATCATTTCGCTTGCGAGAGCGTGATGTTAAATCATATAAATAGGCCTCGACTATATGTTTGAGGTCGTGAAACGCAAAAGACATGGCCCGCTGGAAAGTGGCTCCAGCATTCTTGAGACCAAAAGGCATCTTACGATAGGCGAATGTACCCCACAGACAAATGAACGTCGTTTTATGTTGGTCCTCAGGTTTGATTTGGATTTGATTATATCCTGAAAAACCATCCATGAATGAAAAGGCTTCACAATCGGCACATTCATCAATGATCTGATCGATGAATGGGGTTGGGTAATTATATTTTGGACAGGCCTTATTCAAATCATGGAAATCAGTACATACATGAATCGTGCCTTGTTTTTTATTGACTGGCATGGGGTTTGACACCCACTGAGTCAAATGAATCGGGTAAATGAACCCTTCCTTGAGCAATTTCTCAACCTTAGCCTTGATCAATGTTGCTTTCCTAGGATTAACTAAACGAAGTTTTTGTCGAACAGGCTTAGCATCAGGAAACGTAGTGACCTCATGTTCAACTATTTTCGGATCGATGCCTGGCATTTCCTCATAAGACCAGGCAAAAACGTCGCGGAATTCTTTGAAAAGTTCCATGTAAATCTGAACCTCTTCGGGGGAGCAGTCTGCTCCGATGAAGACATTCTCCATGACACCAGGGTTTCGGGAGATGTTGATAGGTATAGTGGCAGCGATAGTCGCCATATTTCCCTTAGCATAAATTTCCTATGTAGCTAAGAGGTTAATGGGACATGGCTGATCTCCCATCATGGTGATAGTGAATTCTCCGGCCTCGATTCGGCTTAACTCTGGGAGGAAATATGATCTGTGATGAAGATCCTCCCAAGGTCTGTCCGGTCTAGTCATTGCTTCGATTACAGCTTCGTCAGAAGGAAAGACTAAGTCTAACGAATCGGTGGTAGCAAGAGAACCCTGAGCCCAGATAGGCTCCAGAAGTGGATCTAACTCTTGTGCGGGAGTCGGATCAGGAGTAGCTGAAGTTTGCTGGACTAAAGAGTACACTACTTTAGCGGTCGACAAGCACATGGACATGCTAGCGTGCCCTGTCTCAACCATCGTGGCTGATGGGGAAGGAAGAATCCACGGATCCTGAAAGTAAGTCGTGTGGAACGACGAAACGTGAAAAATATCAGCCTTGTGGTGTGTCGATATAAACTTGACATCGCCATGAGGAGGTGGGTAATCGAAAGTACCCATCAAAGATGGGCACAAACCAACTCCTATGTTAACGACGTCGGCTTGAGGATTATCAATCATAGGAACCGTGGATGCCCCCAAGGCTGGGTCAGGTCGAGAGAAGGACAATTGGTCAATGATCACTATCCGACCTTCATGTGGAAACAATAAGACTCAGAAAACTATAGCGACCACCGCTTGCATAGAATAAGTCCAACTACGACCTAACAAGAGATTATAGTCAATGGGGGCATCGACTGCCTCTACTTCGACGCACATGGTCTTTCCCCCTAACTGCACAGGAAAAGAAGGAATGATGCCATGTGGTCAGAAAGAATGACCATCAAACGTAGTGAGGAGAGTAGGTGATGGAGAAAACTCAGGATGACCAATGGCTTTCCAGCATGCTAATGACATAACACAAGTCGAAGCGCCCTCGTCGACCACCGTGCGGAAGATATTCCGCGTAAAAGTTTTTGTGGGGTGAGCCACTACTATCTAAAACGCAACGTGGTAAGGCAAACGAGTTTTCAAGTCATTCATATCTAACATGATGGTACCCGGGTTACAAGTCTCAGTAGAGCCTAAAGTAGCCAACAAGGCTTTTCTCTAAGCAGGGCAACTTTGGAGGACCTCCAAAGCGGACATAGCACAAGGAGTTTGTGATAAATCTTCCACCACAGAGTAGTTCTGGGCAGCCCTTGCGTTTGGATTGTGAGAAGCTCTCTTAAATGCACCCTTTGGAATGCATGTCATTGTTTCACCCAACGTCTTCTCGATCTGTAGAGGAAGAGATGGGATTTCAGCTTCTTTACCCTTTTCAGAGGTGCTTGGTTTACTATAGTCGTGCGCTCTAGTCATTATTAAAGCATCACTTTTAACCATATATATGTTCACGGAAGAGGAATTGTTGGGGGGAGGGCAGGTTCCTTGGCTGCCCCCTTCGGCACTTGTAGAGGCTTGAGTTAAATTTTGCCCATGCTGAAAGGGATTAGTCAACACGGTTTGTTGTTGCTATGTGACAATCTTCTGGGCCTCTGCAAGTCGAAGACATAGATGGGTCGAGTGGTCTTCCTCACATAATTTGCACGGATACCTCGCCTTCCTTTTTTCCGTGGTGCCCTTGCCAGCATTATCAGTGGGTTTCTTATCCCCCTTACCCTTCTTGCGTTGTTTTTTCCTCCCTTCAGGCTGCTGGGTGGCCTTTGGGTTAGTCACCTGTACGGAGTGTACTTCCGACGTTTGGTTAGGAGGAGTAGCCAAAGCAATAGTTTGCCTAGCCGTTGAGTGTTGTATAGATAATTGTTGCAATTGTTTTGTCAATTGCTCAGCGGGCTTAGTTTGTGCTGAACCAACGATACCGTCGGCATGTTGTTTGGCTCTCTGTTTGGTTTTATCTAGTATCGATCATGGTGCATCCAATAGGATGTTGTATAACAGACCAGACTAAGAATAGATAAGCTCAAACTGTTGAGCCCTCATGATGGCATCTTCTTCGGAGAAAACCCCAGAAGTTGCGACGTCTTTGGATAATTGCGGTACTAAAGACTTAAGGAACCACTCAAGCAGGAATGTTGGTGGAACTGGTACTTTGATTAGACTCTTTCGGCGTCGCCACTCTCAGATATGATCAGAGATATGGTCCGCTGTCGTCTGCTCGAAATTGGCTAGCAACTCTGTGCCGACGTCGTATCTCACAGGTAACTGGAAATGGTTAAGGAAGGCCATCGCCAGTTCACCAAAAGAAGAGTATCGTGAACGATCAAACTCTATGTACCATTTTGCGGCACTCCCAATCAGAGTGCGTTGAAACAATCGCAACTGGACGGAGTCATCTTTCAGTGAGTTAGATGAACACCAAAGGTGGAAGGTAGTCACGTGATCACCTGGATCTTTGTTAGGCTTGGCCTCGAACTTTGGAATGTTCGAAGGCAACTTCGTTGGCATAGGAGGCCAATGCGGATTGTGACAGATAGGATCATTTAACAACCATGTCAAATCCGGCAAGTGTAACGTCACCAAGAATGGTAGTTTTGGTTGTTGCTGATAGCCTGGATAAATGGGTCCTGGAGTTTGACTGGCACCAGGTTGCCAGGAAAAGTTTGGCTGCTGGCCCAGGTTCGGGTAGAAACCATGGCCCTGACCAGCGTAAGGGTTTTGCATCTGAGGAGACATCATTGGCTGATTCCCCATAAAGGACATAGGATCTTGGGCATTCATCGTGTTTGACGGACTTTGGGAAGGATTACCCCATGCCGGTCTCAATGGGAGAGGCATAGAAGTATGTCCGGGGTTCCATTGACTATGGAAAGAATTACCCTAGAACGGCATTCCAGTGGAAGGAATGGATCATTGTCCTGAGTTCCAAGGTCTTGGTATATGTGCCCCCAGCGCAGGAATAGTACCCTATGCCAGAGTAGACTGTCCAAAAATGGGTGTGCCCCCAGATGGGAAAGCAGTGGATGCGAAAGGGTTATTACCAAACGTCCTGTTCCAAACAAATGGCGACAAACCTACGGCTGAGTTTGCGCAGGTGTTCCTTGACTCCCGGCTCCAAATGAACTTGTGTGTGCAGGCTTCCTGGCGGACTGCTGATGCGGACCACCAAGTGAAGGGGACGAAGGAGAGATATGACCTCCAGCATAAGGAAAAGCATTGAAAGGGATAGGAATTCCCCCAAGTTGACCTTGCAGAGGAGCATTAGAGCTCCCTGCCCCCAGACCCAAAGTCTGTAAAGTGGAGTGAGTGAGTGCAAGACTTGTACCTGAACTAGGCATACCATATGAAGACGGAGGGCCTGTCGCACTAGGTGTGAAAGGAGGTGTGGTCGCCGCGATAGATGGGGTCGGTCCACTGTGCGACGTAGTTGCGGCCAAGACCATGGTAGCCCGGACTGCCAACAAAGGAAAGTTAGGAGATGATTCTCCTGTGGTGACAACAGTGATGGGAATAGAAGGATTCCCAGATGAAGTAACAGCGTTTGTTTCTCTAGCTGTGTGAGGCACTGACAAGCGTTCGTAAAATTGAATTGGCACAATAACTTGCAGCCAAGTATCAGTGTTTGGGGTTTCAACCGAACCAAGATTGGCGGTTGACTCCTCCGGGAGTTGTTCGGGTTCAACAGTTTGTAACTCGGTTGCTTCGAAAGACCCTTGTTGGTCTAGCCTTCGTCTCAATGGTGGCGGGGGTGGCTCCAGGATAACCGGCGGCAGGCCCAGAAGCCTTCGTGACCGGCGGAGCTCTGAATCCTCCACTGTGTGAGAAAATTCACGACATGCTAAGGTATTCTACATGAACAAACAGTAACACACACTAAAAGAAGCCCCTATGAGATAAGACAAGAAAACACTAACTATTTTGAAGAACAGTTACAACAACCAACACTAGAGCAACTTACCGGTGCAAGTGCAACTCGAATACGGAAGCACTCTCTGGGTATACTCTGCAAAGCGTGGTCCGATGTCTGTCCTAGGTACCACAGTATACCCCTGCAGTCACCTGTGTATGTCCCTAGAAAAGATTGGCAACTAGTTTACCAGCACGTGAACAGTCACCAGGTGGGTATTGTCGATAGTCGGGTAGACCACAATGAGCAGGGTATCAAGCCTGAAACCTGTCAAGGGTATCGAGAGAAAATGGTCCGGAAGACAACTGAGGACCTCGAACGGATTCGAGACCCATGAAGCTCCGTGGCAAATGCAAACGACGGAATCCCTCAACAAATCCTCGATATGTGTTCTCCACTACGCTTGGTCCAGCTTTGGAGGGGTTATCTCCACTACCTTTCCTTACGCGACCTCGTGTTTAGCCCCTGTGTTAGAGGAGGGTCCCGGATAACTTTCTGTAATTGGACTTCTACACTCCCTATGACAGACTCCAATGTTTGGTTTGAGTGGCCTTGGAGAATTTACTCTCCAATCTATTCCAAGGCCCTAGTCCTGATCTAGTGTATGAACCCTACAAACAAAAAGTCTAATAGTTTTTAATTAGCGTTGCTTTTAATGGGATTTTTTACGTCACAAGGTATGAAGGTGAAACCGATGGTGTGTAAAGACTCAAAGCAAAATGAACAAGAAATGCTTGGAAACAAAAACTTTTACAAAAAAAAATGCAAAAACCAGCAACTTTTCAACAAGAAAGACTTCTTTTTCTTTTTGAATTTTCTAAGATTTCCTGAAAAAACTTATGAAAAAAGACTTCTTCCTAGCTACTGATGCAGCAACACAATCTTCAAACAAAGAATAAAATGAAACAAGAGAATTTTTTTTATTGAATTGCAAAATGAAGCAATAAAGGGAAAATGTCGACAAGCACAAAACCAAGAAAACAAAATAAAATTCTAGCTTAAAGCGCAGATCATGAAGAACCAGAGTAAAGACGCTCAAAGGAAACCAAGAAAGCACCGATTCTAACACTTGTCTAAAAACCATAAAACAATTTTTTTCTTTTGTCTTTTCTATCAAAAAATCAACTAATAAAAACACAGGCTAAGGATAAGAGGCCCTAACCTGCTGACTGTGCAGCCCCAAACTCAAGCCTCTGAGAGGAACACTTCTCACCACGGGAGGGGATGACTGCCCCACCCAAGCTTAAAAGCAACCAATCAAGCCCGCGACTGTCACGGAAACGGCACGCGTGAAAATGCGTGTTGAGCTATAACAGCGCGCGGGTACACGTGGGCTAAACTTAAACAAGCTGTGGGTCTGTATAAAAGCTAAGACAAAACCAAACACAGGCAGCCCAGACCTGAAAAAGGCCTTTGGTATTGACAACCAGGGTCTCTTAAAGGCTTGGATGCTTCTTCTTTAACAGAAAAGGAAAATGAATGCAAAAGATAACAAACACAATAAAGCAAACCAAAAACAAGACAGTGAACCAGCAAGACCCAGACAGGATCCAGAAAGCCCCCTGAGAATGTAAAATTCTGATAGGGAAGAGGAGACTGCCTCTCAAGCTTTCTGAGTCCTACATGCTACTGAAACCTCTGCAGCAAGCATTCAAACGTGGGTTGTAGAAGGATAGGGCGCAGGTTACACGCGTTCAGGCCTTCTGCAGACCGCGTGTACCTCTGTGTGTCCCGATAATAAATGTCAAGCAAGAGTCAAGGAAAAACTGGTATTAAGAACAAGGTTCCCTGCTAGCTTTGACCTAACAGAAAACAAACAAACAAAGAAACAGAAAATCTAATTCTTTGAACTACCCAAAAACCTCAATTAAATCCGGAAACCCTAAGAGTAATCTCCCCAGTGGAATCGCCAATTCTGTTGTTGGGAAATAATACCCTACAGACTAACAAGCTAGGGCTTAAACTTGCATGCAGATCATGACCCTCAAAAAATCACTTTTAATCTACCACCCCAAACCTAAAACCCTTTTTCACATGCAAACATGGAAAGAACCTACTAACCTTTTTACTGATGGTTGGTGTAGATCCTCCATTGTGCTTTACCCGCTTGCTTCTGCTGCTCCTTCCAAAGACGATCCTGCAATCAAGACAAAACACTACGCATGCATGCTATTTTTCTACTAGAGGGTTAGAGATTAAGCATAAATCGAATAAAACATATAAAACTCATGCATTGGGACGGGAAAAGTATTCTTTATTAATCTCAAGATGAATCAACTTACAATAATGATAGAGATCGTCCACCGCTACTTGATCCTGATCCTGGGCTCCTCCTCTTCTTTGTCCTCCAACTGCTTTGCTTGAATTTTCCTTAAGCTTGAGGAAAGGCTAAAGGGTTGGGAAAAAATGGATTCGGCAATTGGGCATAGTTTCTTTGCTATGATTTTCCTCTTCCAAATAGTACCCCTACCCCTTCTTTTATAGGCTAGAAGGAGCTAGGGTTTTGGACAAACTCTCGGCCATGCATGGCTAGGAGTTCCAATTAACTGACCCAAAGCTTTTTGTCCCGTCGGCAACTTTCCTGTTTTTGTGCTTTGTTAGGTAAACGCGGGCTGTAGTAGGCCAGCCAGCGTTCCAACGCATGTAGTAGTGGGCCTGCAAGCGTTCCAATGCGTGAAGCAGAGGGTTAGGGCGTGTGCCACTTGTTTTAATAGGGTTTTCCAGAGTTTATTCAGCGTGGCTTTGGTAAGGAAGAGATATGAGTTGGCCTGATGCCAAGTAAGCATGTGTGGTGCAATTTAGGGTTATAACAGCACCAAATGCAGTAGGGGATATAACTAGGGAACCCATCTATAGTAAGTCTCTACCACTTGAAAATGACATGATTTCATATCAAATGAAGGGTTTTTTGTCGCAACAAGTGGGTTTGTACCTAGGGCGTAAAAAGTGGCAGTTATAGCATAATGCTAAAATTCATAACGTAATGGATACCTATCCTATATGTTGGGTAACAAATATACCTTCCCAAGGTGACAAACGATTGACATAATGTTGAAATCTGCAAGAATACCAGGTTAAAACTGCAAAAACCAACTCGATCCACTTTTGTACTAGTCCATTAGGTGAATGATCCGGATTATTTTCGGCACGAAATGAGAGCTGAGATATAATAAAGAAATGCACAGAGATATTGCAGATATTCAATAATATAACATAAATGTATCAGAGATGCAACCATAAACACAGATATACAGTAATACACGATTTCTATTAATCAAAGAAATGTACAGAGACTGTAAAAATA
>ML803407.1:385336-407643 GCA_009831015.1 Picea engelmannii
GGCAGCTTATCTCTGAGAAGAGATGTGACGGCTACTCGCATTCGCAAGAAGATGGTTACAATGAGGCTCTGAAGGCCTTTTTACAATAAATGGGAATGCCAAAAGTCCTAGACATCCAAAAACCTAACCCTAGGAGATGAAGCACCAAAAGTCATGTGGGCCCTGTTTGGGTAAGTTAGTACATCAACTTCCCGGGGTCGTAACTTTTTCATACGATATTCGTTTAGGGCACACGATAGCTCGTTGGAAAGATTTATCCAAGGCCTACAACGCTCAAGGAAAAATAGCATCGTAGATGCTATTTTGCGAGAGAAACATACCCAAAAAAACATTATTTAGGGCCTCAAAATGGCCCCGGAAGTTCAGGACCCGAAAAAACTGCTAAAAATAGTAAATTTCCAAAATTGTCAGAAATCCATTTTGAGCCATTTGGAAAAGGTGGGTGGCCACCGATATCCACCTGGATCAGTGAAAAAATGGCTTAAAACTATAGAAAGTGGGTAAAAATAATTTATAAATAGTAATAAAATCAAAAATTACTATACCATTTTGATTGTTTACCCAACTAGTGCAAATTGGACCAAAATTCCTCCAAGATTCAAACGATGATTGAGGGAGCATTAGGCAATGAAATCATGAGTCGTTTGGATCAGGTAATTCTTGTTCTCTTCCTCTTCAATTTCAATGGTTTAAAATTTTGAATTAGGTCTTAAATTTTTAGTTATTGAAGGCGCAAAGTGTAGATTTTGGTGTACACGAGATGGCTTTGGTTAGGTCATGTGTACGACTAGGTATATGCTCATGTGTGAACTATAGGGAGCATGTATTGAGCCCTACATGTGGCTGTATGCAAAGGAGACCATGTACAGGCACACAAATGATCAAAAAATAAGGGTTCTAACTCAAAATTATATTTGTCTTTGGCAGGATGGTTATTGAATGGAGAGAGAGAGAACATGAGGAGGTCGATGTTGTTGTAGATCAAGATCCGAGGGCCCAAATGGCCTTAAAGAGATTTGGTTTGTATAATTTTTGGGCACTCAAAGGAAAGAGAGCCCAGGTCAGGTTGTTGGAGATGTTGGTGGGTTACTGGGACCCTGATAGTGAGAGTTTCAATCTCAATGAGAAACCATTGAGAATTGAAGTAGAGGACATTTAATTTATGACTGGTCTATCACACTGGGGGGAGGTCGTGAACCTCAAGTCACGGGGAGCAGGTAGTGGGATGAATATAGAGGAATATATCAATGCCCACTATGTAGTAGGGACTCCTAAGGTAGGGATTCAAGTCCTTATCTGAGCAATAAACAACCTAAGTCTGAAGATCATTGTCCTATTCTTGACTAGGATTTCGGCCTTGTTGATCCAGGCATTGAGGTCACTCATGTTCTATGCAATGCAGTGTGTGAGACCCACAGTGTATGACTGGTGTACCTCACTACTAGCGAATATGAAGAGCATGTTGACAAAGTGCAAATAGGGGGGTAAAAGAAATTTTGGGTTTGCCTCCATATTGTGCAGTTTCTTTTTCGAGCGGGTTCTGGGTTTGGGACCTAGAGTTGAGATTCTTCTTAGGGGACCTCGCGATACAACCATGGCACAGTGGACCGAGGTGATGAGGCAGCAGGGGAGAGGTAGGGTTCCAACACCCTACAAAGAGGACTTCTTCTACTGGTGGTGGTGACAGTTCATCGCTCTTGATGACTATCCCTATGAGGGGATCGACTTCAGAGGAGATCCAGAAATGCCACTTCCCACCATGGTCCGCCTACGGTGACATAGGTATGTCAAAAAGTTTTTACATATTTCATTTTTTTGTATTTTTGTATAATTAGGACAAAAATATTTTTGGATGGTGCTTAAGTATTGACTATATATTTGGGTGTCGCAGATGTGGGTCCACGACAGCTAGAGGGTTTCCCTCGACATTGATGAAGGAAATGGGGAGAATGAGGTGGCAGAAGGGGAAGTCGAGAGGGTCATACAAAACGTGCTAGGCAACCTATCGCGTTTGACTCATAGGATACCCATGGTTTAGGTAGAGGATATACGTGAAGCCATGCAGTGACAGGTGGTTGGTGTACCCAGGGCATGGGTATGACTCTTTCGGCATCTCGCAAACATCGTGGTTTTCTACCATGACATGCATTTGGCGTCACAGGCATAGATGTCATGGGATATTGTAATACCGGATGTATATGTGTATTGAGGGTGTTAGCCCCATTTTGTATTATAAACACCATATTTTTTGAAATATATAAAAAAGGATCTTCATCTTTACTTATATTTTACAATGTGTACATTGATTAGATGGTTTTCTTTGTTTTTAATTATGTGACAAATGCCAATCTAAAACAAGTTATCATAAGCATCGGATACATGATTATAAATCCTATGAATATGATAATATGTAATAAAATCAAATTGTCGATCTAAAAGACGTACCCGTAGGAATCGTCGGAGTAACATAGGATCACACATGTGGTAACAGACACTCAACTGACGTACTACTAACTGGGAATCCAGGCGAACTTATAATGAACGAATTCCATGTGAGATAGCATTGTGAAAAATTTCTAAAATGGCGATATATTCGACCACATTGTTCGTGGATGGCCATAGGCATACGGCACCTGAAGACACCAGTAGACCCTCGGGTGAGTAAACCACCCATGCGGAAGAAGCCAAGTTATGTGTATGACAAATGGCCCCATCTGTGAATCCTAAGTAGACTGACGACTATGTTGACATCTGTCAACCAAGTGAAAACTCAATAAGCAATCCGAAGACGAAAAAGAAAAGAGATATATACACTAAATTACATTAGTATACAGATAATCCCGCATGAGCCTGGGGCTCAAGTGTAGTATCTTTTCAAGTAGAGCCCATTTATGGGCGCGACCAACTTATTCCATTCATAATATTCTAACTCATAGGCTCCTTTTTCTAGAACACATCGCACGATGTAAGGATCGTGCCACATGGGTTTAAACTTGCCTTCCCCTAGTGGTTCTTTGGCTTGATCATACAAGAGTACCAACTCACCCTCGGTGTACAATTGAGGACAGATAGACTGATCATACTAGACCTTGACACATCTTTTGTTTTCCTCGATAGTCGTAGAGGTGTCTCGACGCTGCTCATCAAGACTCTCTAGGTGTACAAGGCGTCGCTCGAGATCTAAAGTGTCAAGTAGGAGCGCCACTTCCAACTTAGGAGAAGGGATTTCGCATTCAATAGGTAAAATCGACTCTACACCATGTACTAACTAGAAAGGGGAAAATCTGGTGGCGGTCTTGACCGAGGTTCGGTATGCCCAGAGTGTAGGATATAGCATGATGTGCCAGTTGGACTTACTCTAACTAATAGTTTTTTTGCAAAATGGTCTGGAGAGACTTGTTGAAGGCCTCTACTTTTCCATTTGCCTAGGGGTAATACGGAGAATAATGACCATGTCTAAACCCCATATTAGTTTCTAGTGTTAACACCAATTCTTGCAAGGGGGGGGGTTTCTCAAAATATTCGAGCCCATGGCATAAAATGCGAAAAAATGGGGCTTAAAAAAGCCCAACAAATGCATTTTGTCCAAGGTCACAACCATGAGCACAATGTGCAGCACACAGAAAATCCATTTTGGGTTAAAAATGTGAGCAGGTGGGTGGCTCCGGTATTCAATGGTGAGGATCAATTGATGGAGCAGATCGACAGTCAATGGGTAATTGCGGTCAACGAATTTGCGCCAGGTTTAGCACAAGAGATAGCACTTATATCACCGAAATGATCACGGTCATCCGATCCAGTCGGGACATGTGGTCCATGATCAGGCCCGGTCGCGATTTCAGCTACCGGGAATTTGAAATACAAGGGTCGACTCCCTTCCTTGCATATGGAATCATCGAAACATGAAGTGATGAAAGCGCCCAGGAGTTGGGCCCATGGTCTTGGTATTGATCTAGGCCATCTATCCTAGGGATGCGTGGCACATGATCAAGCCCAGTTGTTATTTCAATTACTGGGACTTTGAAAGGAAGGGGGTCAAGATAAAAGGAACCAGAACTCTCGGTGGGAGAATCCTCGAAATGCATCAAGGATCGAGACCGTTAATGTTAAATCAAATACGGCCATTGATCATGGATTAGCTGTTTCAGAATTTTGACTATCATGAGTCTAAAGGACAAGGGTTCATCTCCTTGCCATCCCCAAAACGCGAAATGTCGAAAGCACCCAGGAGTTGGGCCCACGGTCTTGGTGCTCGGTCGCAAAGGAACAGGCCTGGGGATAGGGCGCTAGTATCTATCCTATGGCTAGGTGGGTCGTCAAATGCTGAAATCATCTCAGTCGTCCATCCCAGGGACGTGTGGTGCACGATTGGCTCTGGTCGCTATTTCGGCTACCAGGGTTTCAAAATACATGGGTCGACTCCCTTCCTTGCATCTGGAATCATCGAAATGCGAAATGTGAAAAGCGTCTTTGAAGATAAGCGCATTTTGGCATTTCGGCTACCGGGATTTTGGAAGACAGGGGGTCAAGAGAAAGGGAGCGAGAAATCCTAGTGGGAGAATCCCCAAAATGCATTAAGGTTCATCGTGATCATCCATATTAAATCAAATCCGACCATTGATTGTGGTTTAGCTATATCGGCATTTCGACTATCGGGACTTCGAAAGATAGGGGGTCGCTCCTCCACTGCATCCAAAATCTCCGAAACGCGGAGTGTCGAAAGCGCCTTTTGAAGATCCCAGCTAGAGGTAAATGAATATGGGAGGAGGTGGTTGAAACCTCTCCTCACTCCTTAAATGTAAGGCATGGAGGTTCTGGTAGGCAATCTGCCCAAGATTGTCCTGTGTGTAGGTTTTCCTAAAGAATCCATGTCGAGTCCTCGTCTGACCAGAGGAGCCTGCACACACTAATTTGGACTTTAATGTCTCAGCTCCCCCCTTCAAGAGCCATGTTGATTTAAGGTGGCATCTAAAGAAGGAGTTCCATCCAAATTTGACTGAAGAGACACCACGCCCTGGAGGTTCGAGCACGCCTCTACTAGGCAAATTTTTCTGAGTATATATACTCAATTTTTCTATTTTTGTAAGCATTGATGGTAGAGAAAATCTCTTGATTGTAAAGCTTTAATGGATGTTCTAGTCCCTGGTTATGTATCTATATGTGAAATTTCTTATTTAATGACAGTCGGCTTTCCCATTCCATCTAGTTTTCATCTCATGCTAAGGGAGTTCATGATTGACTGATTCACAAGAATCATTGCGACTGTGTTATGATAAAGGATTTATTGTAGCATTGTTATATTCTCCAGTATTTCTGCAATTTGAATATAAGAAGTTCTTATGTTTGGGTTTTCCTTCTACAGGTTGTTAGAAGCTCGATGTTTATAATAGACCTTTGCATTTCCTCATAGAAGTCTTCCTCCTTCTCACCCTTACTACAACCTACTGTCTGAAGTTAAATCAAGACCTCACCTGCTTGTGCATGCCTGGCCTAGTTTTGGAGTTAGAACGATATGGTTCTGAGTTTTCTTCAATTTGATCACCCTTTATAAACAAATCGTGACATAAACTGATGGGCATCAAGCTTACTCCTGCTGCAATCTAGGAGTGACCTCTGATGCTAACATTTCTGGCACCGTTGTTGGGGATGAAATTGAAGATTTTCCCTAGGATTGAACAACAAAGCTTACTAGTTCTGAGGGTGCATCAGAACCTAGTACATAGAAGATTGCAACGGTGCACCTAGTGACTCCACTATGGCGACTCCAATGTTTCCACATCATTGTTTCATTTGTGGCTACTGTTAGCACACCTGAAAGATAAACCAGAGAAGATTTCTCGAGAAGGTTTTCGGCAGCTACTTTCTTAGCTTGAGAAGTTCCCTAGGGTAATGAAAACGTTAGGATATGGCCTTTGATGGTGAACAAATACTAGTCACATTTGAAGTTGTGCATCTTTCACCTAGCGACTCCATGATTCGAGGATTGGTCGGCGACTCCACTGATTTGATATGGAAAATATCTTAGCTCAAAGGTTTGCTTTATGTGACTTTTCCCAGATAGTTGGTTTTCCTAATCCACTGCCTGATAAAGATGAATGGGAAGATATCCTCCCTGAATTTCAAGCAAAAAGTTCGAAGGTACCAGCTGAGCATTTACTGGAATTTCATGAAGTTATTCATCGACTTAATATCTTGCATGAAGATGTCTAGATTAATATTTTTAGGTATTCATTAAAGGGAGCTTCTCTTGATTGGTGTCGATCTCTTCCCACTGTAAGCATCCATTCTTTGATAGGTTTTCATACAGCTTTCAATTCATTTTGTAAAGATTACTTCCCAGCTGAGTGTTTGTTTGAAAACTGTTGTGATGAGTTTTCTTTGCTTCATGAAGCCTCTGCTGGCCCTGAAGACCATGTTTGTGATGAAGATTTTATTGTGGAGGAAAGCATTTTCTATGACAATACAGAGGCGTTGAATGATATTAATTATGTTATCCCTAGCATGGAAGCATATGACATCATTTCATATACATCTGTTCTTTTAGATGTTCATAAAGATCAACATGCCTCTTGTGAAAATTATGAGGTTATAGAGCAGATGTTGTCTATAGTAGATGGCTCTCCTGGATATAGGGTTTAAGTTGATGTTCCTAGAAGCCCTGCTTATGATGACAAATACCTTCCAGTTTTTAAAGAAGAGATGGTTGTGGAAGAGGATTCTCCTCTTTTCCTTCAAGAGGTTTCCCATGATATATTTTTACCTAGGATTAAAGAGAAAAATATTATGTATGAACAGCCAAAAGTAGCAGTTACCACTGTCCCTGAAATGGATATTTTTGACATTTATATTCTCGATGGGATCACTATTCTAGAGGTTGATCGTAAAAATGAAGGGCAACCCTTTTTTGATGAATATTCTAGTGATGAGGAGCAGCAAGCTTATCCTACATCTGATCACTATAAAGACATTGACCGACATGACAGCAAGCAGATCTTTCCCATGGTCCCTATTTATGATGATTATGAATCTGATCCTTAGGAGAGCCATGGAAAAGAGGAGGAGGAACCAGAAGAGCAACCACAGGGGCAGTTTATCCCCTGTCTGGAGCCTACCAATGAGAAGCCATCGCCTGAGATCAGTCAGCCTACACCAGCCTCTCACCCACCTGAGCTTACTGGAGAGATTCGACCATGTGTGAGCAGTTGCGTACTAGAGGAGGCTATCCATCACTCATTTTTTGGAGTTTTTCCATTGGTCCTATGATCCTGTGAAGGAATACATGGAGTTGTATTTCCTTCAAGATTTACAGTCGCCCAACTTCATCCTAACCTCATCCTTAGGATGGAAGCCGAAGGATTTAATTGTTCTGTTGTCACAACTACATCATCGGCCAGTGATAATTGACAGAATAGGAGTGCTTCCATTTAGGAAGTTACTTGATTGGCTATGGTGGAAATTCGCTTTCACCTAGCAACATGTAAGGGATCTTGTTAGTTTAGGACTGTATATAAATAAGCTCTTTGAGCATGCATGTTTATTTTGTTTTTCTTTTACCCTTCGTCCTGTATTTTCAGCAGGATGTTCTGAGCTTGACTCCATAGCCCAACAGAAGGCACTGAAGCTGCAAAATGATTTCTTAGAGCATCATAGGGACGACTCTATCCCCCACGGAGCCTAATGTTAACATCAATTCTTGTAAGGGGGAGTGTTTTCTAAAAATATTCGAGCCCGTGGCGTAAAATGTGAAGAAATTGGGCTTACAAAATCCCAACAAATGCATTTTGTCCAAGGTCACAGCCATGAGCACAATGTGCAACACACAGAAAATCCATTTCGGGTTAAAAATGCGAGCAGGTGGGCGGCTCTAATATTCAACGGTGAGGATCAATTGATGGAGAAGATTGACGATCGGTGGGTAATTGCAGTCAACGAAGTTGCACCGGTTATAGTGCAAGAGATAGCGCTTATATCACCGAAATGATCAGGGTCGTCCAATCCAGTCGGGACACGTGGTGCCTGATTAGGCTCAGTCACGATTTTGGCTACTGGGACTTCGAAATACAAGGGTCAACTCCCTTCCTTGCATCTGGAATCACCGAAATGTGAAGTGCCAAAAGTGCCTAGGAGTTGGGCCCATGGTCTTGGTATTGGTTCAGGTCGTCTATCCCATGGACGCATGGCGCACGATCAAGTTCGATCGTTATTTCAGCTACCGAGACTTTGAAAGACAGGGGGTCGGGAGCAAAGGAACGATAAATCCCAGTGGGAAAATCCCCGAAATGCATTAAGGATCGAGACCGTTAATGTTAAATCAAATCCGTCCATTGATCGCAGATTAGCCATTTCGGCATTTTGGCTACCGGGACTTCGAAAGATAGGGGGTCGCTCCTCCACTGCATCCGTAATCGCCAAAACATGGAGTGTCAAAAGTGCCTTTTGAAGATCCCTACTAGAGGTAAATGAATATGGGAGGAGGTGGTTCAAACCTCTCCTCACTCCTTAAATGTAAGGCATGCAGGTTCTGGCAGGCAGTCTGCCCAAGATCGTCCTGTGTGCAGGTTTTCCTAAAGAAGCCATGCCAAGTCCTCGTCTGACCAGAGGAGCCTGCACATGCTAATTTGGACTTTAATGTCTCATCTACCCCCCTGCAAGAGCCATGTTGAGTTAAGGTGGCGTCTGACAAAGGAGTTCCATCCAGGTTTGACTGAAGAGACGCCACGCCCTGGAGGTTCAAGCATGCCTCTGCTAGGCAAATTTTTCTGAGTGTATATACTCAGTTTTTTTATTTTTGTAAGCATCGATGGTAGAGAAAATCTCCCAATTGTATAGATTTAATGGACATTATGGTCCCTGGTTATGTATCTATATGTGAAATTTCTTGTTTAATGACAGTCAATTTTCCCATTCCATCTGGTTTTCATCTCATGATGAGGGATTTCATGATTGACTGATTCACATGAATCATTGTGACTGTGTTATGATAAAGGATTTATTGTAGCATTGTTATATTCTCCAGTATTTCTGCAATTTGAATGTAAGAAGTTCTTGTGTTTGGTTTTTCCTTCTACATGATGTTAGAAGCTCAATGTTTATAATAGACCTTTACATTTCTTCATATAAGTCTTCCTCCTTCTCACCCTTACTACAACCTATTGTCTGAAGTTAAATCAAGACCTCGTCTGCTTGTGCATGCCTGGCCTAGTTTTGGAGTTAGAACGATATGGTTCTGAATTTTCTTCCATTTGATCACCCTTTATAAACAAATCATGACATAAACTGATGGGCATCAAGCTTACTCTTGTTGCAATCCAGGAGTGACCTCTGACGTTAACAACTAGTTCTTCCATCATTTCATTCTAAAAGTGACTACCATGATCAGTGACAATCTCACTCAGGATACCAAACCGGGCGATAATTTGATTGAATACGAAGAAGGTTGCAGTATTCCCATCGGATTTAACTGTAGGCATGGCCTCGGCCCACTTAGTAAAGTAGTCGTTGACCACGATAATGTGTTGATGCCCCCCAGCGGAAGTTGGCTTACAATCAATGAAGTCCACCCCCCACTTGGTGAAGGGACTGACGGTAATGACTGGATGAAGAGGGGTTGGATGCAAGTGCATTTTCAGAGTGAACACCTGGAAGAGGTGACACTTCTTAACTACGTCAATACAATCCTTAAATATATTAGGCCAGAAATAACTTGCTCACAAAAAAAATTGGGTTGTCACAAGCACGGATATATGACCACCACAAGCCCCATTGTGGCAATCGTTCAAAACAGACTCAACTTCTCCATGAGTTAAACTACGACACAATATGTTGTCTATTCCTCGGTGATACAAAGTTTCACTGATGATAGTATATTTCTTAGCTTGGTATCTTATACATCGTCGTTCATCTCGTGAGAGATGGTGAGGGAACTTCAAGGTCTGAAGATAGAGAACGATGTATCCATACCAAGGGTCAGACGATGAGACAAGAAAAATGTGTTCATCCTCAAACGAATCAACATGGATAATGTTCTCATTTAATCGTGGAAAATTTGATATCAACTCTGCAAAGACTAGGGATTTTTTGGATTTCCCAAAATCAAAATCGAGATCAAACTCTTGTAAAATGACAATCCATTTATTATATTTTCCCCCTATGATATGTCGAGTAAGGACGTATTGAAAGGGATTGGCATCAGCAACCACTGTAGTATTGCAAAGTAATATATAATGACGCAAACATTGGACTGCGTGAACGATAGCCAAATCTAGCTTTTCAACATGAGTATAATTGAGTTCAAGACTGAGTAAAGTTCGACTAAGATAGTAGATGACGTCGACAACAAAGATTTCTTCAAAGCATCAAAGTACTCTTGGTCTCTCTCATCCCAGATAAAATGGGTGTCCTTCTTCAAAAGACGCATGAAACCTTTAGTGATAGTGGCATAGTTCACTATAAACCTACGAATAAATTTATCTTTCCCCTGTACACCTTGAAGTTATCTAATCGTGTGGGGGGGAGGAAACCAAAGTATTTCCTCAACCTTAAGTGGATCTACCATGACCCAGTCTCAGAAACTAGAAAACCTAAAAGACGACCAGACTTAACGCAAAAGATGCACTTGTGAGGGTTCAACTAGATTCTATAATAACAAAATCTTTGAAAAACAAGTCGAAGGTGAGTAACATGATCCACTCTCTTGCGAGAGTGAGAAGCAAGATCATCAAGGTAAGCTTCGACTATGTGCTTAGGATCATGAAAAGAGAAAGTCATGGCACGTTGAAAGGTTTCTACGGCATTTTTAAGGCCGAAGAGCATCTTCCGGTGTGCAAAAGAACCCCAAGGAAAAATAAATTTCATCTTGTGTTGATCCTCGGGTTTGATTTGAATTTGATTATATACTAAAAATCCGTCCATAAAATAAAATACTTCGCTTCCTACACACTCGTCAAGAATTTGATCGATGAAAGGTGTGGGGAATTTTCCTTTCGGACAGGCCTTGTTCAGGTCATGGAAATCCACACATACACAGATGGTTCCTTGCTTATTATCTACAGGAACAGGGTTGGATACCCATTCGGTTAAAGGAACTGGGTAGACAAAGCCAACATTAAGTAGCTTCTCCACCTATGCCTTGATAGGAGGGCCCTTTCGAGGGTTGATGGATCTAAGACATTGTCAAACAGATTTAGAATCCAGATAAGTTATAATCTCATGTTTGACAATATGAGGGCCGATCCCTGGCATCTCTTCATAGGACCAAGAAAATACGTCTCATAATTTCTTGAAGAGCTCGGTGTAGATCAGGATTTCTTCTAGCGAACAATCTACACCGATATTTACATATTCAACCTTACCAGGGATACGAGAGATGTTGATCGTGAAGGTAGGAGAAATGTTATGCATATTTCCTTCGACATAAATGTTGTGCGTATCAAGAAGAACTATGGCGTGCCCGACTATCTCACTCAAAGTAGATCGAAATTCGTCTTGTTCGATTCTTTCAAGCTCTGGGAGAAAATAAGAGTGGTGATGCATGTCATCCCAAGGTTTGTCGAAACCATTCATGTCTCCGATGATGCCTTCGTCCAAGGGAAAATTCCCATAAAGGAAATCATGTGAACAACTCAACGAAATGGCCCACACAGGCTTGGACATGAGATCCTCCTTGTCTGTCGGCGAGGGAATAGGATCGAGATCGGTGGAAGAGTCAAGAAAAGCTTGATACGCAATCTCTATTGTTGATAGTGGCATGGACATTCCAACATGTGACTGACCTTCACAAGACGAATTCGGGGAAGGTAAGGTCCACGGATCACTAAAATAAGAAGTGCGGAAAGGAATGGAACTTCAAGTCGAGACGGGCCTACTGGACATGGCATAAACATGATGGCTCGGTGTCGAGAAGTCAAAAGTACCCATAAGGGAAGAATACATTCTAACACCAATAATCTCAGTTGTCAGCTGAGAATTATCGATCACAGGGATCAACGATCCAAGAGATGCATTAGGACAACTAAGTGATTGTCACAATCTTCCCTTCATGAGGAAAACAAAGAGTGTGGAAGACAGACGACACGATGGCGATCATGCCATAAGTCCAATTGCGACCTAGTAACAAGTTATAATCAATAGGAGCATCAACTACCTCTACTTCCACCTCTATTGTCTTCCCACCTAACTGGACCGAAAAGGCAGGAAGAATACCATGAGGGTGGAATGAATGACCGTAGAAAGAAGTCAACATGTTCGATGACTTGGAAAGAGTTGGAGAACCGAGAGCTTTCCAACAAGCCAGGGACATCACACATGTAGTAGTTCCTTCAACAACGACCACAAGTTTGATGGTATACTTTGAATACTCCACATGGATTTGGAAAGCCACATGTTAAGGCAAGCGAGGCTTAACATCTATGACATCAAGCTTGATAACCTTTGAGCCATTGGGTTCTAGAGCTCCTAAAGCAGAGAGTAAGGAATTCCTTTGTGAAGGAAACGTCTGGAGTACCTCCAAAGATGACATCGCAAAAGGGGGTTTGACCTAGGTCCTCAACAATAGAGTAGTTCTAGGTGGCTCTAGCATTTGGATTATGGGTAGCGCGCTTAAGTACTCCTTTAGGAATATGAGGCGGTGCATCCGGTTTCTCAATCTATAAAGTCATCTCCGGAGGAGGAGGAGGAGATTCTAAACCAGGATTAGTTTGTTTAGAGCTATAGTCTCGAGATCGCGTGGCTACATCTATTTTCACATCAACCATATTGATACATAAACGATCGTCGTCTTGCGACTGCTGGTTTTGACCTCCACTAGCCGCATTTTCGGCGTTTGAGGAACTCGAGGCTAAGTGTTGATTATGTGGGAATGGATTTGTCAGCACGGTGGGCGATTGAGCTAATAGCTTCGCAGCTTCTGCAAGTTTGGGGCACAAATGGGTAAGGTGATCATCTGCGCAAAGCTTATAGGGAAACTTTACCTTACCTCTTTCTCATTTTCCCTCTCCAACATTACTACCCATCTTCTCATTATTATTATTTTCCTTGGGTTTATTACCATTTTTCCCACCCTTACGGTTATTGCATCCTTTCTTCTTATTCCCTCCTGGTTGTTGGTTACCATTCAAGTTGGTCAATGATTTCACAGAGTGTACATCCGCTGACTAAGTGGGGTTGGAAGACACAGATGAGGTTGGTCCTCCTACAGACTAGCTTAAAGACAACTCTTTCAACTGGTTTGTCACCGAGTCTGCAGACTTTACATTGGTGTAACCTATAATGCCATCAGCATGAGGTCTGGGATTTTTCCTAGGGTCGTAAGTAGACCGCGGTGCTTTAGGAAGAAGGTGGTATAACATCCCAGAATGAGCATATATCAAACCTAACTACTAGGCTCTAAAGATCGCTTCTTCCTCAATGGTAACCCTAGCAGTAGCAACGTCCTTCGAGATAGGAGGGTGCAAAGACTTAAGAAATCATTCTAAAAGAAAGTTCAGGGGTAGAGGGGTCTTAATCAACCTCTTTTGTATACACCACTCCTGGATATGGTCTGAGATATGAGTGGCGGTGTCCTAGCGTAAATTTGACAACAATTCTAAGCCAACATCATAAAGAATGAGAAACTGGAAGTGATTAAGAAAGACCATTACCATTTCGCAGCAACTCCTATGAGGGTGAGTTGAAATCATCGGCATTAAGGGAGTTTGATTAGAACCAAAGGCGAAAGGTAGTGACATGATCACTAGGATCCTCTCCATTATTACCCTCGAACTTCGAGATGTCTGGATAAAGTTTGGTGGGGTCTGGGGGCCATGTAGGATTGTGACTCACAGGGTCATTCATTAACTTAAAAAAATATGGCAGATTAAGCGTGGCCAGAAAAGGGAGGTGGGGTTGGGACATCTGGCCCCAATCTCCCAGGAAATATTGTTCTTGCGGATTTGGAGGCAATCCAAGGTTTTGGTAAACACCATGGCCATGTCCGGCATTATAAGGCCCTCCTCCAGGATGATTCATATAAGGTTTGTTGGGCATCATTCCTACAGGAATGTTCTGTTGAGGGTTATAGAAATTTCCCCCAGCCGGATTAGATCTAGGTTGGGGGTTGCCCAAAGTGTGAAATTGACCTCCTTTGGGTTGGAAATCGAAGGATAGAGGTGTATTCATCATGCAAAATTTATTGGTCGGAATCTATGCCGAGGAGGTGGGGTTGTAGGATGGAACTTGAGCCGAAGCTTGTCCTCTAGGTTGACTATTCCACCTAGAAGTAGGAGGATTGGACCCATGGTTAAAATTAGGGATGCCCCCATATGAGGAGTCATTTTAGGGATTTGACATCCACCAAATGAAAAAGGAGTGTAGGAAGGTGTACTGCCCCCAATCCCAATGCTATCATTAGGGCCAGCAGCGGGGATGGAGTTCAAAAACTGCGAAGTGAAGTTAGGCATACCATAAGAAAATGGACTAGAAGCCATAGGGATGGACTGAACATTGTAGCCCAGTGAGTGTCCAAGAGACCCAAAGGGGTTCAAGGTGGTAGCTTTAGCATTAACTATAGGCCTAGCCTAGTAATGATAGGTACCTCCAACACTACAACCATAGAGGTTGCAGGATTCGAAGGGGTTCCATTAACTATAGTGGGTACGGGAGTCAAAGGGCTCCCAGAATTCTGAAGAACAGGTTTAGTACTCATCCTTGCAGAATCACAAGTCTGAATAGTGGATGTGTGTGTACCATTTATAATAAATCTACGCCTTTTAGAAGGAAAGGACACGAAATCCGGGGGTAATTGTAACAAGCGACGGGACCAGTGGGGAGGCTGGTCCGACTCCATGATGACTTAAGACTCTAATTATAAAAACTATATATCCTAAGGCCAACTAGTAAGAAAATAGCACACCAAAATTTGAACGGTCAATATGCATGCAAACGGGGTAAAGTGGTTGAGTGGCCTCCCTCCCTAAAGAACGTATGTCTTTCCCAAGAGGGCCCTGAGACTCCCTGCTAAATATCGGAGGTAACAGAATCAGTTATAAGGGCCCTCGTGGGATTAACAACCAGTCGGTCAAATCCCCCTGGAGAGGTAATCCTCCATAAAGGTTGTGTGTTTTTCGACCCTTATCTGACCCAATGTACCTTCAAAATAACCCCTGCAAGTAACCTATGAAACACCTAAGTCAAGCAACTAATAAACCACTGTATAATCGATGCACAATTGAGCAGTCGTAAATCAGGTCCACCGTATGGGCAAGGTAGCAAAGCACGAAACCTTGAAAGTATCATCTCTCACGGAGGTAAAGGCACTAACAAGATCCCCAGATAAGAATAGATCCCCAGAAATATCTCTGATGCTAGGAAGGTATCAAGGGGATATCCCTTCAACCAACTTCAAGCGACCTCATGATTAACTCCGGTGTGAGAGGAGCCTCCGGATCTTACCAATTATACAATGGATTTCTCCACTCCTTAACTCAGACACATATGTTGATTTAATTTCCTTGGAGAATTTTACTCACAAAAATCTTATTCCAAAGCACTAAATCCTAGGCTAGTTTGTGAACCCAAGAAAATAAAATCGTTACTAATAAATTTTAAATTATAGCATTGATTTTATGGTTGTGATTACTCAAAAAGGTATGGTAATGAAACTCATGGTGTTATGACTCTACAAGAGAATTAAATATGAAAGTAATGCAAATTCCTAACTTTAACTTTTGATGAATGATATTCTCCTAAAAAACGATGCAATTTTCAAATTCAAATCTGCAATTTAGAAGTAAAGATGCAATCTTTCACTATATGCACTAAGCTAATGATAGAGATTCAAAAGACAAAATGATAAGCAATGCAACATGACTATTTTTTTTTGTATTTTCAATATATTAAAACTAAAAAAGCATTGACTGAAAAATAACTTGATATATAACCCTACTGTGTATAAAAAAGAGATAACTCAAGAAAGATACCAAGCAACAAAACACCCATCCCAATGAGTAAGGACAATAAAAATGAAAAAATGAAGAGAAAGATTTTGCCCAGAAATTCAACCAAAAGAGGGTTTCATGTCATCCCACGGGCACTCAACGGGCACTACAGAGACCTAAGAAGGCTCAGCAAGCATCAAATCCCACCCAGCAAACACCAGACCAAGAAAACAGGCAAGGAAAAGAGGTGTATGCAACTTTTCAGGAAAACAGAGTGTATATACGTAGCTTGCAGTGAGACAGTCTGCGTGTATACACGACTATCAAGGAAAAAGGTGTGTATATGCTTTAAAACAATGCCAGGCAAGGGAGGAATGATGAAAACTAAGACCCAGAGTGAATAGGAGTTGTCAAGCAATGTTACGACAAGAACCACAATAGAAACGAGAACAATCTAAAGAGAAAAGTACTTCAAACCCTAAGAAAGAAGATTCATCCTCAGTATGGTCATCAACTTTGTTTCGAGGAAAATGAAGGAGGGTAGGAACGAGGAAGTACCAACAGGTGGAAGGAGGAATTCCCAACGGGAGTGGTAGCATATGCATCGTAGTGCACGAAGGGGAGATCAAAGAGTTGGGGCCCTTATCTACTGAATTCTCTCTTGGATGATTGCAAGGACACACATGAACGGGGCTCTAAGTTCCACTACTCATGGTTACTCATCCTCATTGAACTTGTAGGATGGAAAGAACCAACTTACAAGATGTTCCTGCAGAGAATAGGAAAGTGTGGTGCAGCCCGCTACACATCTATTAGAAGCATAGTAGATCCAAAGGGGAAGAAAACAAACAGTGATGTATTCGTTCTATATTTGTCGAAGATCCAGAACCGTGTAGCTGACACATGGATGATTTCCCCATAAATTGTCTAGGAGTTTGGACAGATAGCAAATTTTCAAGCATCGCACCAAAAAATGTGGGTATAGGCGAAGAAGGATCCAGCCAAGGAGTAGCTACAATTTATCTATTATGTGACAACGCAGGATATACGGATGGAGGTCCAAGAGTGGCCCAAGGAATGGAAAGTTACAGTGATCCCAAGGACAATGCCAGGAGGACAAATTTAGACAGAGGACAGAACAATCCCTGCATAGCATATAGGCACAAATGGTACGAGAAAAAATAATAATGTCGCACAATGCCAAGTGGGGGGAAGCATCCCCATACAAAAGAAAAGTAGGACATAGAAGAAATAACAGTGTGGTTCTACACGGGATCCATCGTGCACAGATCAGGCACCAAGAGGAACAATAGAACAGGTGTGCACAGGAGAAGAAAGGGCAGAGACACAGGAAATACCCATGGAGGAAGAAATTGGACAGGATACAGGCATGGATACACAGATGCCAGAGGCATCTCATAGATCAGGTGCCCAAAGGAAGAGGACAGGGAAGCAAGCAAGCGGCTCCAGGAATAAGGAAAATGCCCACAGAAACCACTGGAAACATCACTGATAGCAGATGATGTGGAACTAATAGCCACGACAGTCGAAGACCAACTGTTAGAGGTGTGGGAGAATGTAGAGAACCACAGGGATTTGATTCTGGAGAAAATACAGGAAGTGAAAATTGTGTTGGAGCAGTTGAGGATCAGAGCAGAGCAATCATCAAAAGACAAACCAACAAAAACCAAGGAAGGAGTACCTATTGGAAAAACAGTACAAATTACAGCGCAGGGAAGCACCAATTTTATCATAACCCCTGATATGTTGTTCATCGATGAGGAGGCAGCACAGAGGCCCTTAAATGAAATCGAGACATTGGACTTTGCATTGCCCAAGATTTTGATGAAGGCGTTATATAAACTACAGATAAGTGTCGCGCAGGAAATTCAGTCCAGGGCAAGGTCTAATGCGACAAATCTATAGATAGGGCAGAAGGAAAATATCACACTGAATGAAGAAGCTATCCAAGAAGGGCAGGCAAAGTAGATAGCAAAGAAAAAAGTAGAAGAGATGTAGAAGTACATAGGCACAATATTTTGAACCATCCCAAATAGTGCAAACTCAAAGGGAGTATCTATTGAAGAGAAAATGAGGAAAATAGTGTAGGCCTTGGAGCAGTAAAAGGATCAAATAAAGGAGATGGAGGAGCATGCAGTACCCACTTCTCCTCCAGTAGTAAGAGTGCAATGAGAATAAGATGCAACAGAATCTGCGAAACGTATAGCATAGGCCATACATATGATGACAAAGTTGTTGGAAAAAAGTGGTCAGTTGTGGACACGACTCTTAGAAGATGGATCTCACAAGACCTGCAAGAAAGGGAATAGAAGGTACATAAAGTAATGGAAGACTTAAAACAGCGACAGAAGATAATGTCACGTCCAGAAAAAATTAATACAGCTGCATAAATTAAGAGCCTAGAAGCAGAGGAGAAAGTAGTGCAGGTGCAGAAAATTGCAAGACATGCTCAGTTGGAGCCAATGCAGGGCAAGGAGGAACAGCTAGTCATGGAGATCGACGTAGCAAAGACAACGGTGGAACAGATAGGCTTGGAGGGAGGAGATATATTGAAGCCTCCATTCACTACGCAGATGGTCAAATCCATGACGAAGAAGAGAAACCAAACTAAGGAGAAATGCTAGCATATAGCAAAGATGTATGATGCATTGGCATAGGCAGTCAAAGATGTAGGATTCTGTGAGTGACTCGGGATGAGTCACGATGTCAATGTTGGGGGCTTGTGTTACAAGGAAAATCTCTCTATGGCTAGGGTGAACCACAACAGATAGGTATGACTGCAGAAATCAACTCTTTCCCATAAACATGCTATATAAACCAATGTGCAAGCGAGATAAGAAAGGGACCTACCTCGTCCAAATATTTTATGATGTCCACCATTGAGCACTTTGACCCAAATATTTATACCTGCAACAAGTTCTCAATAAACAAGTGAAGCAATCCTATAGTGGTCATATAAAAGGCTAGCACATTAGATAGCATAATCCATTAATATACAAAACAAACATGCCCATGGATAATAACTCATATATTTTCAAGATATCAATTGTACGGGAAGAGAGTATTTCTATTAATAAATGATCAACATAAGTGAAAATATTACAGACTTCCATGTCGGCACAGTTCGGAACCAAGAAACCGAGTTCCTTCCAACTGGGCCTCCACCACTTCAATCCTCCACCAAAGGCAAGCTCATATAAGGGAGAAAAAGAGGTTCTTCGTCAATAAGGGAAGAGCTTGGGGGTTGAACACTGTGTTCGGACTTAAAGGACAAAGGGATGCAGACTCAATATGAAGTAATAATTTCTCCAGATTAACTTTGCTCTCAAAGTTGAATTCTTTCTCGTCTTCCATAGCTCGGAATTGGATTCTTTATAGCATTTAAAATGCAACTGAAGGTCTGAGTCGGGATGTTTCCAATATATGGAAGGCCAAGGATCAGAGATCTCCTGTTGTGACATCGAAACCCGACATTTAATTTTAATTTTCTGGCACAAATCCCGATGTATGCGGGCTGTAGTGGAGAAGCCTGCAGATACGCTTGTTGTATAGGGTACAAGATGCATATAAGTGGAAAAAATTTATATTTTTGTCTCTGGATTTATCAATCATGGAAAGTGAATCTGCATAGGGAAATGGAATAAGGCCCTCTCTTCAATATTGCATAGGGTGAGGCAAATCTTTCTCTAACAACTTGTTGGTGCAGGCCAATTTTGGGGGAAAATCAAGGAAGTTTTGAAGGAATCAAAGAAGTGATGGAAAATAGGGGAGCATGCCAGAAATAGAGGAAAAGCAGCACAAGAAAAAGAAGAAAATCAGCACCGAGAAAAATAGTTACTTTGTGGACAAACTGATGTGGAGAAGTTGGAAAGTGGACAAGCGTCGACTTGGAGCAATGGTTGGATCGAGGACCAGCCGAAAGTAAGTCAAGGAGAAAGTAGACAGACCTAGTCCACTTAGGGTTATGGTTTTTGTAAGGTATTTCTAACAAGTTTTGTATAAGTAGAATGTATTAGTACGATGAGATGTTAGTCATTTTTTATGAGATGTATTTTTGAGGTTGTAATAGATATTTTAGTTGAGAAAAGGTCTTGTGGAGAGACTTTGTGATCTGTGGAGATCGAATGTAATGAAGGAAGGATTGTACAGTGCACAGCAATAGATTTTGTGAGAATATGAATAAAGAGCCAAAGTGACAAATCTATGTGGATGTATCCCCAGGGGTCTGAACCACGATATATCTATGTTTCATGTGAATGTATGCAGTGTTTTTTATTGTAGTTTATTTAGTAAGTTTATGATGAACATGTTAAATGATAAATGAAATTGCATTGTGCACTAATAATGACCTAATGGAATCTGAAGAATAGTTTTAATTAAATGAATTTTATAGCTAGCATTTATATCTGAAGCTTATGGTATAGTAGACGAATATTTAACATGGAATACATGCGGTTATAATGGTTAATGAAGTTTGTTGGTTATATGTTGTGTCATTGGTAAGAGATAGAGTTAGCCTAATACATGGGTATTTGAGGGTTAGTAGTTGAGTGGATCTAATGCCTCTGAGAGAGAAACACATCTCATCCCAATGTTGCATACATTTGAGTCTTGTGGCCACCCATAGAATCCATCTCGGGTGAGACTGCGCAGTGCACTTTGTGTGTTGTGTTTCCTTCTGGTATCCAGAAGGGCCAATGATCGAAGGGTTGTTGGTAATCATGTAGTTAGAATATGGGTTACACCATAAGTAAAACCAACAATGGGTTGACAGCTGGAAAGTCAAATCATTTCTTATGGATGTTGATTTGGAAAAATAGGTCCAGTTTCTCAGTGTCTGGGAGGTTTCGCAGCGTGTTGTAAGCTACAGCAAATTTCGCAGCGAGCCACGCTGCAAAACTCTGTTCAGGCCTCAGATCATTCATTTTATTTTATTTTTCTATATGTAAGGTAGTGAGAAGTCTGATAATATCTCAAAACACCAAAATTGTACACCAAAACATGTCTTGACATAATCAAAAACTAAAACCTAAAATATTATCTAGCTACAAAATCAAAGTCTAATTTTCTCATTTGAACCTTTGAGTATAATCAAAATTGGGACAAAATTGATGAGCATTTAACTTTGTGACCTATGACCATTCATAAGTGATTCAATCATCGCTTGGGATAACACATCCAAGTTCCTTTTATCCTCTTCTTCTCACTGCTACAAATTTTTCTTCATGGCTTTGTTTTCTACTTTTAGGAGTGTGTTTTGCTGATAGAGGTGTTTGATCTGCATGTGCAGAGGCAAGCATCTCCTTATAATTCTCTTTTTTTTTTCAAGGGCCTCTTCATATAGGTCAAAATTGTCAGATATTTTCTTAATCATAGTTCTTTCCTCAGCTCTCATATGTGTTAGGGTATTATGTGCCTTTTTGAGTTGTTGTCCCAATCTTTGTATTGTTCCATCATTCTCTGGTGAATATTGTATCTCAATAGTCTCTGCAACCACATGATGGATAGTAGCTTCAGTGACATATTTCTCTGCTAGAGTGATTTTCTTAGTAGCGGACCTAGTTAAAGGTTTCCTAGGATTTTCCTCCACTACCTTTCTCTTCCTTTTGTTTCCTTGACTGACAGGGGATTCTATACTTTTCTCAGTTGTCTCAAGATTGAATATGAGCCTTTTAACTTTATTTTTACTTATATAGGTTTCAAGAACAGTTGCTTCATTTCCTTCACCTTGTTCACTTGATATTTTACTCTTCTTCTCTTTAGAACTCTCGGGACTTGTTGAAACTATCTTTCCAGCTGAAGAAGGTGGAATTTTGTTTGTTTAGGGAGTGGTAATCTCTGAGGGAAATCTTGTTGAGGCTAAGAATGACTCCCACTCAGTATTGGTCTTCATGAGTTCTTCCAACACTAAAATTTTGATAAGAGAGAAATGAAATAGGTTGACCTCAATATGTTTGGTTCTATTTTGTACCCTTTCTTCCATATTTCCAAGGATCTTGTATAGATAATAAGGAAAGTTGAGGGGTTTATTTCCTGTGAAGTGCATCAGCAGCCTTATGTGATACTTATATACCTTCCTGAAATGTGCTTCACAAGTAAAGTACCTTTGGATGACCCTCAACATCATATCAAAAGGATCAAGCATGTGTTTCCTTGGAACTCCAACTGTTAGGTCTTCATCTTGATGCTCAGGTTTAAATAATTCATTCCAGAAGGTGAAGTCAAGTGACATACCTTTGAACCACATGTCTCCTTGTGTGGGAATCTCTATTGTAGCAGCAATTGTATGCCCTGTCACCTGGAACTCTAGAGGCCCATCTCTAGTTTTGTTGCCTTCAAAGTTCAGGGAAAATTAGTTTTCCACCTCTATTTGTA
>ML803407.1:415351-438604 GCA_009831015.1 Picea engelmannii
CTCGATGTTTATAATAGACCTTTGCATTTCCTCATAGAAGTCTTCCTCCTTCTCACCCTTACTACAACCTACTGTCTGAAGTTAAATCAAGACCTCACCTGCTTGTGCATGCCTGGCCTAGTTTTGGAGTTAGAACGATATGGTTCTGAGTTTTCTTCAATTTGATCACCCTTTATAAACAAATCGTGACATAAACTGATGGGCATCAAGCTTACTCCTGCTGCAATCTAGGAGTGACCTCTGATGCTAACATTTCTGGCACCGTTGTTGGGGATGAAATTGAAGATTTTCCCTAGGATTGAACAACAAAGCTTACTAGTTCTGAGGGTGCATCAGAACCTAGTACATAGAAGATTGCAACGGTGCACCTAGTGACTCCACTATGGCGACTCCAATGTTTCCACATCATTGTTTCATTTGTGGCTACTGTTAGCACACCTGAAAGATAAACCAGAGAAGATTTCTCGAGAAGGTTTTCGGCAGCTACTTTCTTAGCTTGAGAAGTTCCCTAGGGTAATGAAAACGTTAGGATATGGCCTTTGATGGTGAACAAATACTAGTCACATTTGAAGTTGTGCATCTTTCACCTAGCGACTCCATGATTCGAGGATTGGTCGGCGACTCCACTGATTTGATATGGAAAATATCTTAGCTCAAAGGTTTGCTTTATGTGACTTTTCCCAGATAGTTGGTTTTCCTAATCCACTGCCTGATAAAGATGAATGGGAAGATATCCTCCCTGAATTTCAAGCAAAAAGTTCGAAGGTACCAGCTGAGCATTTACTGGAATTTCATGAAGTTATTCATCGACTTAATATCTTGCATGAAGATGTCTAGATTAATATTTTTAGGTATTCATTAAAGGGAGCTTCTCTTGATTGGTGTCGATCTCTTCCCACTGTAAGCATCCATTCTTTGATAGGTTTTCATACAGCTTTCAATTCATTTTGTAAAGATTACTTCCCAGCTGAGTGTTTGTTTGAAAACTGTTGTGATGAGTTTTCTTTGCTTCATGAAGCCTCTGCTGGCCCTGAAGACCATGTTTGTGATGAAGATTTTATTGTGGAGGAAAGCATTTTCTATGACAATACAGAGGCGTTGAATGATATTAATTATGTTATCCCTAGCATGGAAGCATATGACATCATTTCATATACATCTGTTCTTTTAGATGTTCATAAAGATCAACATGCCTCTTGTGAAAATTATGAGGTTATAGAGCAGATGTTGTCTATAGTAGATGGCTCTCCTGGATATAGGGTTTAAGTTGATGTTCCTAGAAGCCCTGCTTATGATGACAAATACCTTCCAGTTTTTAAAGAAGAGATGGTTGTGGAAGAGGATTCTCCTCTTTTCCTTCAAGAGGTTTCCCATGATATATTTTTACCTAGGATTAAAGAGAAAAATATTATGTATGAACAGCCAAAAGTAGCAGTTACCACTGTCCCTGAAATGGATATTTTTGACATTTATATTCTCGATGGGATCACTATTCTAGAGGTTGATCGTAAAAATGAAGGGCAACCCTTTTTTGATGAATATTCTAGTGATGAGGAGCAGCAAGCTTATCCTACATCTGATCACTATAAAGACATTGACCGACATGACAGCAAGCAGATCTTTCCCATGGTCCCTATTTATGATGATTATGAATCTGATCCTTAGGAGAGCCATGGAAAAGAGGAGGAGGAACCAGAAGAGCAACCACAGGGGCAGTTTATCCCCTGTCTGGAGCCTACCAATGAGAAGCCATCGCCTGAGATCAGTCAGCCTACACCAGCCTCTCACCCACCTGAGCTTACTGGAGAGATTCGACCATGTGTGAGCAGTTGCGTACTAGAGGAGGCTATCCATCACTCATTTTTTGGAGTTTTTCCATTGGTCCTATGATCCTGTGAAGGAATACATGGAGTTGTATTTCCTTCAAGATTTACAGTCGCCCAACTTCATCCTAACCTCATCCTTAGGATGGAAGCCGAAGGATTTAATTGTTCTGTTGTCACAACTACATCATCGGCCAGTGATAATTGACAGAATAGGAGTGCTTCCATTTAGGAAGTTACTTGATTGGCTATGGTGGAAATTCGCTTTCACCTAGCAACATGTAAGGGATCTTGTTAGTTTAGGACTGTATATAAATAAGCTCTTTGAGCATGCATGTTTATTTTGTTTTTCTTTTACCCTTCGTCCTGTATTTTCAGCAGGATGTTCTGAGCTTGACTCCATAGCCCAACAGAAGGCACTGAAGCTGCAAAATGATTTCTTAGAGCATCATAGGGACGACTCTATCCCCCACGGAGCCTAATGTTAACATCAATTCTTGTAAGGGGGAGTGTTTTCTAAAAATATTCGAGCCCGTGGCGTAAAATGTGAAGAAATTGGGCTTACAAAATCCCAACAAATGCATTTTGTCCAAGGTCACAGCCATGAGCACAATGTGCAACACACAGAAAATCCATTTCGGGTTAAAAATGCGAGCAGGTGGGCGGCTCTAATATTCAACGGTGAGGATCAATTGATGGAGAAGATTGACGATCGGTGGGTAATTGCAGTCAACGAAGTTGCACCGGTTATAGTGCAAGAGATAGCGCTTATATCACCGAAATGATCAGGGTCGTCCAATCCAGTCGGGACACGTGGTGCCTGATTAGGCTCAGTCACGATTTTGGCTACTGGGACTTCGAAATACAAGGGTCAACTCCCTTCCTTGCATCTGGAATCACCGAAATGTGAAGTGCCAAAAGTGCCTAGGAGTTGGGCCCATGGTCTTGGTATTGGTTCAGGTCGTCTATCCCATGGACGCATGGCGCACGATCAAGTTCGATCGTTATTTCAGCTACCGAGACTTTGAAAGACAGGGGGTCGGGAGCAAAGGAACGATAAATCCCAGTGGGAAAATCCCCGAAATGCATTAAGGATCGAGACCGTTAATGTTAAATCAAATCCGTCCATTGATCGCAGATTAGCCATTTCGGCATTTTGGCTACCGGGACTTCGAAAGATAGGGGGTCGCTCCTCCACTGCATCCGTAATCGCCAAAACATGGAGTGTCAAAAGTGCCTTTTGAAGATCCCTACTAGAGGTAAATGAATATGGGAGGAGGTGGTTCAAACCTCTCCTCACTCCTTAAATGTAAGGCATGCAGGTTCTGGCAGGCAGTCTGCCCAAGATCGTCCTGTGTGCAGGTTTTCCTAAAGAAGCCATGCCAAGTCCTCGTCTGACCAGAGGAGCCTGCACATGCTAATTTGGACTTTAATGTCTCATCTACCCCCCTGCAAGAGCCATGTTGAGTTAAGGTGGCGTCTGACAAAGGAGTTCCATCCAGGTTTGACTGAAGAGACGCCACGCCCTGGAGGTTCAAGCATGCCTCTGCTAGGCAAATTTTTCTGAGTGTATATACTCAGTTTTTTTATTTTTGTAAGCATCGATGGTAGAGAAAATCTCCCAATTGTATAGATTTAATGGACATTATGGTCCCTGGTTATGTATCTATATGTGAAATTTCTTGTTTAATGACAGTCAATTTTCCCATTCCATCTGGTTTTCATCTCATGATGAGGGATTTCATGATTGACTGATTCACATGAATCATTGTGACTGTGTTATGATAAAGGATTTATTGTAGCATTGTTATATTCTCCAGTATTTCTGCAATTTGAATGTAAGAAGTTCTTGTGTTTGGTTTTTCCTTCTACATGATGTTAGAAGCTCAATGTTTATAATAGACCTTTACATTTCTTCATATAAGTCTTCCTCCTTCTCACCCTTACTACAACCTATTGTCTGAAGTTAAATCAAGACCTCGTCTGCTTGTGCATGCCTGGCCTAGTTTTGGAGTTAGAACGATATGGTTCTGAATTTTCTTCCATTTGATCACCCTTTATAAACAAATCATGACATAAACTGATGGGCATCAAGCTTACTCTTGTTGCAATCCAGGAGTGACCTCTGACGTTAACAACTAGTTCTTCCATCATTTCATTCTAAAAGTGACTACCATGATCAGTGACAATCTCACTCAGGATACCAAACCGGGCGATAATTTGATTGAATACGAAGAAGGTTGCAGTATTCCCATCGGATTTAACTGTAGGCATGGCCTCGGCCCACTTAGTAAAGTAGTCGTTGACCACGATAATGTGTTGATGCCCCCCAGCGGAAGTTGGCTTACAATCAATGAAGTCCACCCCCCACTTGGTGAAGGGACTGACGGTAATGACTGGATGAAGAGGGGTTGGATGCAAGTGCATTTTCAGAGTGAACACCTGGAAGAGGTGACACTTCTTAACTACGTCAATACAATCCTTAAATATATTAGGCCAGAAATAACTTGCTCACAAAAAAAATTGGGTTGTCACAAGCACGGATATATGACCACCACAAGCCCCATTGTGGCAATCGTTCAAAACAGACTCAACTTCTCCATGAGTTAAACTACGACACAATATGTTGTCTATTCCTCGGTGATACAAAGTTTCACTGATGATAGTATATTTCTTAGCTTGGTATCTTATACATCGTCGTTCATCTCGTGAGAGATGGTGAGGGAACTTCAAGGTCTGAAGATAGAGAACGATGTATCCATACCAAGGGTCAGACGATGAGACAAGAAAAATGTGTTCATCCTCAAACGAATCAACATGGATAATGTTCTCATTTAATCGTGGAAAATTTGATATCAACTCTGCAAAGACTAGGGATTTTTTGGATTTCCCAAAATCAAAATCGAGATCAAACTCTTGTAAAATGACAATCCATTTATTATATTTTCCCCCTATGATATGTCGAGTAAGGACGTATTGAAAGGGATTGGCATCAGCAACCACTGTAGTATTGCAAAGTAATATATAATGACGCAAACATTGGACTGCGTGAACGATAGCCAAATCTAGCTTTTCAACATGAGTATAATTGAGTTCAAGACTGAGTAAAGTTCGACTAAGATAGTAGATGACGTCGACAACAAAGATTTCTTCAAAGCATCAAAGTACTCTTGGTCTCTCTCATCCCAGATAAAATGGGTGTCCTTCTTCAAAAGACGCATGAAACCTTTAGTGATAGTGGCATAGTTCACTATAAACCTACGAATAAATTTATCTTTCCCCTGTACACCTTGAAGTTATCTAATCGTGTGGGGGGGAGGAAACCAAAGTATTTCCTCAACCTTAAGTGGATCTACCATGACCCAGTCTCAGAAACTAGAAAACCTAAAAGACGACCAGACTTAACGCAAAAGATGCACTTGTGAGGGTTCAACTAGATTCTATAATAACAAAATCTTTGAAAAACAAGTCGAAGGTGAGTAACATGATCCACTCTCTTGCGAGAGTGAGAAGCAAGATCATCAAGGTAAGCTTCGACTATGTGCTTAGGATCATGAAAAGAGAAAGTCATGGCACGTTGAAAGGTTTCTACGGCATTTTTAAGGCCGAAGAGCATCTTCCGGTGTGCAAAAGAACCCCAAGGAAAAATAAATTTCATCTTGTGTTGATCCTCGGGTTTGATTTGAATTTGATTATATACTAAAAATCCGTCCATAAAATAAAATACTTCGCTTCCTACACACTCGTCAAGAATTTGATCGATGAAAGGTGTGGGGAATTTTCCTTTCGGACAGGCCTTGTTCAGGTCATGGAAATCCACACATACACAGATGGTTCCTTGCTTATTATCTACAGGAACAGGGTTGGATACCCATTCGGTTAAAGGAACTGGGTAGACAAAGCCAACATTAAGTAGCTTCTCCACCTATGCCTTGATAGGAGGGCCCTTTCGAGGGTTGATGGATCTAAGACATTGTCAAACAGATTTAGAATCCAGATAAGTTATAATCTCATGTTTGACAATATGAGGGCCGATCCCTGGCATCTCTTCATAGGACCAAGAAAATACGTCTCATAATTTCTTGAAGAGCTCGGTGTAGATCAGGATTTCTTCTAGCGAACAATCTACACCGATATTTACATATTCAACCTTACCAGGGATACGAGAGATGTTGATCGTGAAGGTAGGAGAAATGTTATGCATATTTCCTTCGACATAAATGTTGTGCGTATCAAGAAGAACTATGGCGTGCCCGACTATCTCACTCAAAGTAGATCGAAATTCGTCTTGTTCGATTCTTTCAAGCTCTGGGAGAAAATAAGAGTGGTGATGCATGTCATCCCAAGGTTTGTCGAAACCATTCATGTCTCCGATGATGCCTTCGTCCAAGGGAAAATTCCCATAAAGGAAATCATGTGAACAACTCAACGAAATGGCCCACACAGGCTTGGACATGAGATCCTCCTTGTCTGTCGGCGAGGGAATAGGATCGAGATCGGTGGAAGAGTCAAGAAAAGCTTGATACGCAATCTCTATTGTTGATAGTGGCATGGACATTCCAACATGTGACTGACCTTCACAAGACGAATTCGGGGAAGGTAAGGTCCACGGATCACTAAAATAAGAAGTGCGGAAAGGAATGGAACTTCAAGTCGAGACGGGCCTACTGGACATGGCATAAACATGATGGCTCGGTGTCGAGAAGTCAAAAGTACCCATAAGGGAAGAATACATTCTAACACCAATAATCTCAGTTGTCAGCTGAGAATTATCGATCACAGGGATCAACGATCCAAGAGATGCATTAGGACAACTAAGTGATTGTCACAATCTTCCCTTCATGAGGAAAACAAAGAGTGTGGAAGACAGACGACACGATGGCGATCATGCCATAAGTCCAATTGCGACCTAGTAACAAGTTATAATCAATAGGAGCATCAACTACCTCTACTTCCACCTCTATTGTCTTCCCACCTAACTGGACCGAAAAGGCAGGAAGAATACCATGAGGGTGGAATGAATGACCGTAGAAAGAAGTCAACATGTTCGATGACTTGGAAAGAGTTGGAGAACCGAGAGCTTTCCAACAAGCCAGGGACATCACACATGTAGTAGTTCCTTCAACAACGACCACAAGTTTGATGGTATACTTTGAATACTCCACATGGATTTGGAAAGCCACATGTTAAGGCAAGCGAGGCTTAACATCTATGACATCAAGCTTGATAACCTTTGAGCCATTGGGTTCTAGAGCTCCTAAAGCAGAGAGTAAGGAATTCCTTTGTGAAGGAAACGTCTGGAGTACCTCCAAAGATGACATCGCAAAAGGGGGTTTGACCTAGGTCCTCAACAATAGAGTAGTTCTAGGTGGCTCTAGCATTTGGATTATGGGTAGCGCGCTTAAGTACTCCTTTAGGAATATGAGGCGGTGCATCCGGTTTCTCAATCTATAAAGTCATCTCCGGAGGAGGAGGAGGAGATTCTAAACCAGGATTAGTTTGTTTAGAGCTATAGTCTCGAGATCGCGTGGCTACATCTATTTTCACATCAACCATATTGATACATAAACGATCGTCGTCTTGCGACTGCTGGTTTTGACCTCCACTAGCCGCATTTTCGGCGTTTGAGGAACTCGAGGCTAAGTGTTGATTATGTGGGAATGGATTTGTCAGCACGGTGGGCGATTGAGCTAATAGCTTCGCAGCTTCTGCAAGTTTGGGGCACAAATGGGTAAGGTGATCATCTGCGCAAAGCTTATAGGGAAACTTTACCTTACCTCTTTCTCATTTTCCCTCTCCAACATTACTACCCATCTTCTCATTATTATTATTTTCCTTGGGTTTATTACCATTTTTCCCACCCTTACGGTTATTGCATCCTTTCTTCTTATTCCCTCCTGGTTGTTGGTTACCATTCAAGTTGGTCAATGATTTCACAGAGTGTACATCCGCTGACTAAGTGGGGTTGGAAGACACAGATGAGGTTGGTCCTCCTACAGACTAGCTTAAAGACAACTCTTTCAACTGGTTTGTCACCGAGTCTGCAGACTTTACATTGGTGTAACCTATAATGCCATCAGCATGAGGTCTGGGATTTTTCCTAGGGTCGTAAGTAGACCGCGGTGCTTTAGGAAGAAGGTGGTATAACATCCCAGAATGAGCATATATCAAACCTAACTACTAGGCTCTAAAGATCGCTTCTTCCTCAATGGTAACCCTAGCAGTAGCAACGTCCTTCGAGATAGGAGGGTGCAAAGACTTAAGAAATCATTCTAAAAGAAAGTTCAGGGGTAGAGGGGTCTTAATCAACCTCTTTTGTATACACCACTCCTGGATATGGTCTGAGATATGAGTGGCGGTGTCCTAGCGTAAATTTGACAACAATTCTAAGCCAACATCATAAAGAATGAGAAACTGGAAGTGATTAAGAAAGACCATTACCATTTCGCAGCAACTCCTATGAGGGTGAGTTGAAATCATCGGCATTAAGGGAGTTTGATTAGAACCAAAGGCGAAAGGTAGTGACATGATCACTAGGATCCTCTCCATTATTACCCTCGAACTTCGAGATGTCTGGATAAAGTTTGGTGGGGTCTGGGGGCCATGTAGGATTGTGACTCACAGGGTCATTCATTAACTTAAAAAAATATGGCAGATTAAGCGTGGCCAGAAAAGGGAGGTGGGGTTGGGACATCTGGCCCCAATCTCCCAGGAAATATTGTTCTTGCGGATTTGGAGGCAATCCAAGGTTTTGGTAAACACCATGGCCATGTCCGGCATTATAAGGCCCTCCTCCAGGATGATTCATATAAGGTTTGTTGGGCATCATTCCTACAGGAATGTTCTGTTGAGGGTTATAGAAATTTCCCCCAGCCGGATTAGATCTAGGTTGGGGGTTGCCCAAAGTGTGAAATTGACCTCCTTTGGGTTGGAAATCGAAGGATAGAGGTGTATTCATCATGCAAAATTTATTGGTCGGAATCTATGCCGAGGAGGTGGGGTTGTAGGATGGAACTTGAGCCGAAGCTTGTCCTCTAGGTTGACTATTCCACCTAGAAGTAGGAGGATTGGACCCATGGTTAAAATTAGGGATGCCCCCATATGAGGAGTCATTTTAGGGATTTGACATCCACCAAATGAAAAAGGAGTGTAGGAAGGTGTACTGCCCCCAATCCCAATGCTATCATTAGGGCCAGCAGCGGGGATGGAGTTCAAAAACTGCGAAGTGAAGTTAGGCATACCATAAGAAAATGGACTAGAAGCCATAGGGATGGACTGAACATTGTAGCCCAGTGAGTGTCCAAGAGACCCAAAGGGGTTCAAGGTGGTAGCTTTAGCATTAACTATAGGCCTAGCCTAGTAATGATAGGTACCTCCAACACTACAACCATAGAGGTTGCAGGATTCGAAGGGGTTCCATTAACTATAGTGGGTACGGGAGTCAAAGGGCTCCCAGAATTCTGAAGAACAGGTTTAGTACTCATCCTTGCAGAATCACAAGTCTGAATAGTGGATGTGTGTGTACCATTTATAATAAATCTACGCCTTTTAGAAGGAAAGGACACGAAATCCGGGGGTAATTGTAACAAGCGACGGGACCAGTGGGGAGGCTGGTCCGACTCCATGATGACTTAAGACTCTAATTATAAAAACTATATATCCTAAGGCCAACTAGTAAGAAAATAGCACACCAAAATTTGAACGGTCAATATGCATGCAAACGGGGTAAAGTGGTTGAGTGGCCTCCCTCCCTAAAGAACGTATGTCTTTCCCAAGAGGGCCCTGAGACTCCCTGCTAAATATCGGAGGTAACAGAATCAGTTATAAGGGCCCTCGTGGGATTAACAACCAGTCGGTCAAATCCCCCTGGAGAGGTAATCCTCCATAAAGGTTGTGTGTTTTTCGACCCTTATCTGACCCAATGTACCTTCAAAATAACCCCTGCAAGTAACCTATGAAACACCTAAGTCAAGCAACTAATAAACCACTGTATAATCGATGCACAATTGAGCAGTCGTAAATCAGGTCCACCGTATGGGCAAGGTAGCAAAGCACGAAACCTTGAAAGTATCATCTCTCACGGAGGTAAAGGCACTAACAAGATCCCCAGATAAGAATAGATCCCCAGAAATATCTCTGATGCTAGGAAGGTATCAAGGGGATATCCCTTCAACCAACTTCAAGCGACCTCATGATTAACTCCGGTGTGAGAGGAGCCTCCGGATCTTACCAATTATACAATGGATTTCTCCACTCCTTAACTCAGACACATATGTTGATTTAATTTCCTTGGAGAATTTTACTCACAAAAATCTTATTCCAAAGCACTAAATCCTAGGCTAGTTTGTGAACCCAAGAAAATAAAATCGTTACTAATAAATTTTAAATTATAGCATTGATTTTATGGTTGTGATTACTCAAAAAGGTATGGTAATGAAACTCATGGTGTTATGACTCTACAAGAGAATTAAATATGAAAGTAATGCAAATTCCTAACTTTAACTTTTGATGAATGATATTCTCCTAAAAAACGATGCAATTTTCAAATTCAAATCTGCAATTTAGAAGTAAAGATGCAATCTTTCACTATATGCACTAAGCTAATGATAGAGATTCAAAAGACAAAATGATAAGCAATGCAACATGACTATTTTTTTTTGTATTTTCAATATATTAAAACTAAAAAAGCATTGACTGAAAAATAACTTGATATATAACCCTACTGTGTATAAAAAAGAGATAACTCAAGAAAGATACCAAGCAACAAAACACCCATCCCAATGAGTAAGGACAATAAAAATGAAAAAATGAAGAGAAAGATTTTGCCCAGAAATTCAACCAAAAGAGGGTTTCATGTCATCCCACGGGCACTCAACGGGCACTACAGAGACCTAAGAAGGCTCAGCAAGCATCAAATCCCACCCAGCAAACACCAGACCAAGAAAACAGGCAAGGAAAAGAGGTGTATGCAACTTTTCAGGAAAACAGAGTGTATATACGTAGCTTGCAGTGAGACAGTCTGCGTGTATACACGACTATCAAGGAAAAAGGTGTGTATATGCTTTAAAACAATGCCAGGCAAGGGAGGAATGATGAAAACTAAGACCCAGAGTGAATAGGAGTTGTCAAGCAATGTTACGACAAGAACCACAATAGAAACGAGAACAATCTAAAGAGAAAAGTACTTCAAACCCTAAGAAAGAAGATTCATCCTCAGTATGGTCATCAACTTTGTTTCGAGGAAAATGAAGGAGGGTAGGAACGAGGAAGTACCAACAGGTGGAAGGAGGAATTCCCAACGGGAGTGGTAGCATATGCATCGTAGTGCACGAAGGGGAGATCAAAGAGTTGGGGCCCTTATCTACTGAATTCTCTCTTGGATGATTGCAAGGACACACATGAACGGGGCTCTAAGTTCCACTACTCATGGTTACTCATCCTCATTGAACTTGTAGGATGGAAAGAACCAACTTACAAGATGTTCCTGCAGAGAATAGGAAAGTGTGGTGCAGCCCGCTACACATCTATTAGAAGCATAGTAGATCCAAAGGGGAAGAAAACAAACAGTGATGTATTCGTTCTATATTTGTCGAAGATCCAGAACCGTGTAGCTGACACATGGATGATTTCCCCATAAATTGTCTAGGAGTTTGGACAGATAGCAAATTTTCAAGCATCGCACCAAAAAATGTGGGTATAGGCGAAGAAGGATCCAGCCAAGGAGTAGCTACAATTTATCTATTATGTGACAACGCAGGATATACGGATGGAGGTCCAAGAGTGGCCCAAGGAATGGAAAGTTACAGTGATCCCAAGGACAATGCCAGGAGGACAAATTTAGACAGAGGACAGAACAATCCCTGCATAGCATATAGGCACAAATGGTACGAGAAAAAATAATAATGTCGCACAATGCCAAGTGGGGGGAAGCATCCCCATACAAAAGAAAAGTAGGACATAGAAGAAATAACAGTGTGGTTCTACACGGGATCCATCGTGCACAGATCAGGCACCAAGAGGAACAATAGAACAGGTGTGCACAGGAGAAGAAAGGGCAGAGACACAGGAAATACCCATGGAGGAAGAAATTGGACAGGATACAGGCATGGATACACAGATGCCAGAGGCATCTCATAGATCAGGTGCCCAAAGGAAGAGGACAGGGAAGCAAGCAAGCGGCTCCAGGAATAAGGAAAATGCCCACAGAAACCACTGGAAACATCACTGATAGCAGATGATGTGGAACTAATAGCCACGACAGTCGAAGACCAACTGTTAGAGGTGTGGGAGAATGTAGAGAACCACAGGGATTTGATTCTGGAGAAAATACAGGAAGTGAAAATTGTGTTGGAGCAGTTGAGGATCAGAGCAGAGCAATCATCAAAAGACAAACCAACAAAAACCAAGGAAGGAGTACCTATTGGAAAAACAGTACAAATTACAGCGCAGGGAAGCACCAATTTTATCATAACCCCTGATATGTTGTTCATCGATGAGGAGGCAGCACAGAGGCCCTTAAATGAAATCGAGACATTGGACTTTGCATTGCCCAAGATTTTGATGAAGGCGTTATATAAACTACAGATAAGTGTCGCGCAGGAAATTCAGTCCAGGGCAAGGTCTAATGCGACAAATCTATAGATAGGGCAGAAGGAAAATATCACACTGAATGAAGAAGCTATCCAAGAAGGGCAGGCAAAGTAGATAGCAAAGAAAAAAGTAGAAGAGATGTAGAAGTACATAGGCACAATATTTTGAACCATCCCAAATAGTGCAAACTCAAAGGGAGTATCTATTGAAGAGAAAATGAGGAAAATAGTGTAGGCCTTGGAGCAGTAAAAGGATCAAATAAAGGAGATGGAGGAGCATGCAGTACCCACTTCTCCTCCAGTAGTAAGAGTGCAATGAGAATAAGATGCAACAGAATCTGCGAAACGTATAGCATAGGCCATACATATGATGACAAAGTTGTTGGAAAAAAGTGGTCAGTTGTGGACACGACTCTTAGAAGATGGATCTCACAAGACCTGCAAGAAAGGGAATAGAAGGTACATAAAGTAATGGAAGACTTAAAACAGCGACAGAAGATAATGTCACGTCCAGAAAAAATTAATACAGCTGCATAAATTAAGAGCCTAGAAGCAGAGGAGAAAGTAGTGCAGGTGCAGAAAATTGCAAGACATGCTCAGTTGGAGCCAATGCAGGGCAAGGAGGAACAGCTAGTCATGGAGATCGACGTAGCAAAGACAACGGTGGAACAGATAGGCTTGGAGGGAGGAGATATATTGAAGCCTCCATTCACTACGCAGATGGTCAAATCCATGACGAAGAAGAGAAACCAAACTAAGGAGAAATGCTAGCATATAGCAAAGATGTATGATGCATTGGCATAGGCAGTCAAAGATGTAGGATTCTGTGAGTGACTCGGGATGAGTCACGATGTCAATGTTGGGGGCTTGTGTTACAAGGAAAATCTCTCTATGGCTAGGGTGAACCACAACAGATAGGTATGACTGCAGAAATCAACTCTTTCCCATAAACATGCTATATAAACCAATGTGCAAGCGAGATAAGAAAGGGACCTACCTCGTCCAAATATTTTATGATGTCCACCATTGAGCACTTTGACCCAAATATTTATACCTGCAACAAGTTCTCAATAAACAAGTGAAGCAATCCTATAGTGGTCATATAAAAGGCTAGCACATTAGATAGCATAATCCATTAATATACAAAACAAACATGCCCATGGATAATAACTCATATATTTTCAAGATATCAATTGTACGGGAAGAGAGTATTTCTATTAATAAATGATCAACATAAGTGAAAATATTACAGACTTCCATGTCGGCACAGTTCGGAACCAAGAAACCGAGTTCCTTCCAACTGGGCCTCCACCACTTCAATCCTCCACCAAAGGCAAGCTCATATAAGGGAGAAAAAGAGGTTCTTCGTCAATAAGGGAAGAGCTTGGGGGTTGAACACTGTGTTCGGACTTAAAGGACAAAGGGATGCAGACTCAATATGAAGTAATAATTTCTCCAGATTAACTTTGCTCTCAAAGTTGAATTCTTTCTCGTCTTCCATAGCTCGGAATTGGATTCTTTATAGCATTTAAAATGCAACTGAAGGTCTGAGTCGGGATGTTTCCAATATATGGAAGGCCAAGGATCAGAGATCTCCTGTTGTGACATCGAAACCCGACATTTAATTTTAATTTTCTGGCACAAATCCCGATGTATGCGGGCTGTAGTGGAGAAGCCTGCAGATACGCTTGTTGTATAGGGTACAAGATGCATATAAGTGGAAAAAATTTATATTTTTGTCTCTGGATTTATCAATCATGGAAAGTGAATCTGCATAGGGAAATGGAATAAGGCCCTCTCTTCAATATTGCATAGGGTGAGGCAAATCTTTCTCTAACAACTTGTTGGTGCAGGCCAATTTTGGGGGAAAATCAAGGAAGTTTTGAAGGAATCAAAGAAGTGATGGAAAATAGGGGAGCATGCCAGAAATAGAGGAAAAGCAGCACAAGAAAAAGAAGAAAATCAGCACCGAGAAAAATAGTTACTTTGTGGACAAACTGATGTGGAGAAGTTGGAAAGTGGACAAGCGTCGACTTGGAGCAATGGTTGGATCGAGGACCAGCCGAAAGTAAGTCAAGGAGAAAGTAGACAGACCTAGTCCACTTAGGGTTATGGTTTTTGTAAGGTATTTCTAACAAGTTTTGTATAAGTAGAATGTATTAGTACGATGAGATGTTAGTCATTTTTTATGAGATGTATTTTTGAGGTTGTAATAGATATTTTAGTTGAGAAAAGGTCTTGTGGAGAGACTTTGTGATCTGTGGAGATCGAATGTAATGAAGGAAGGATTGTACAGTGCACAGCAATAGATTTTGTGAGAATATGAATAAAGAGCCAAAGTGACAAATCTATGTGGATGTATCCCCAGGGGTCTGAACCACGATATATCTATGTTTCATGTGAATGTATGCAGTGTTTTTTATTGTAGTTTATTTAGTAAGTTTATGATGAACATGTTAAATGATAAATGAAATTGCATTGTGCACTAATAATGACCTAATGGAATCTGAAGAATAGTTTTAATTAAATGAATTTTATAGCTAGCATTTATATCTGAAGCTTATGGTATAGTAGACGAATATTTAACATGGAATACATGCGGTTATAATGGTTAATGAAGTTTGTTGGTTATATGTTGTGTCATTGGTAAGAGATAGAGTTAGCCTAATACATGGGTATTTGAGGGTTAGTAGTTGAGTGGATCTAATGCCTCTGAGAGAGAAACACATCTCATCCCAATGTTGCATACATTTGAGTCTTGTGGCCACCCATAGAATCCATCTCGGGTGAGACTGCGCAGTGCACTTTGTGTGTTGTGTTTCCTTCTGGTATCCAGAAGGGCCAATGATCGAAGGGTTGTTGGTAATCATGTAGTTAGAATATGGGTTACACCATAAGTAAAACCAACAATGGGTTGACAGCTGGAAAGTCAAATCATTTCTTATGGATGTTGATTTGGAAAAATAGGTCCAGTTTCTCAGTGTCTGGGAGGTTTCGCAGCGTGTTGTAAGCTACAGCAAATTTCGCAGCGAGCCACGCTGCAAAACTCTGTTCAGGCCTCAGATCATTCATTTTATTTTATTTTTCTATATGTAAGGTAGTGAGAAGTCTGATAATATCTCAAAACACCAAAATTGTACACCAAAACATGTCTTGACATAATCAAAAACTAAAACCTAAAATATTATCTAGCTACAAAATCAAAGTCTAATTTTCTCATTTGAACCTTTGAGTATAATCAAAATTGGGACAAAATTGATGAGCATTTAACTTTGTGACCTATGACCATTCATAAGTGATTCAATCATCGCTTGGGATAACACATCCAAGTTCCTTTTATCCTCTTCTTCTCACTGCTACAAATTTTTCTTCATGGCTTTGTTTTCTACTTTTAGGAGTGTGTTTTGCTGATAGAGGTGTTTGATCTGCATGTGCAGAGGCAAGCATCTCCTTATAATTCTCTTTTTTTTTTCAAGGGCCTCTTCATATAGGTCAAAATTGTCAGATATTTTCTTAATCATAGTTCTTTCCTCAGCTCTCATATGTGTTAGGGTATTATGTGCCTTTTTGAGTTGTTGTCCCAATCTTTGTATTGTTCCATCATTCTCTGGTGAATATTGTATCTCAATAGTCTCTGCAACCACATGATGGATAGTAGCTTCAGTGACATATTTCTCTGCTAGAGTGATTTTCTTAGTAGCGGACCTAGTTAAAGGTTTCCTAGGATTTTCCTCCACTACCTTTCTCTTCCTTTTGTTTCCTTGACTGACAGGGGATTCTATACTTTTCTCAGTTGTCTCAAGATTGAATATGAGCCTTTTAACTTTATTTTTACTTATATAGGTTTCAAGAACAGTTGCTTCATTTCCTTCACCTTGTTCACTTGATATTTTACTCTTCTTCTCTTTAGAACTCTCGGGACTTGTTGAAACTATCTTTCCAGCTGAAGAAGGTGGAATTTTGTTTGTTTAGGGAGTGGTAATCTCTGAGGGAAATCTTGTTGAGGCTAAGAATGACTCCCACTCAGTATTGGTCTTCATGAGTTCTTCCAACACTAAAATTTTGATAAGAGAGAAATGAAATAGGTTGACCTCAATATGTTTGGTTCTATTTTGTACCCTTTCTTCCATATTTCCAAGGATCTTGTATAGATAATAAGGAAAGTTGAGGGGTTTATTTCCTGTGAAGTGCATCAGCAGCCTTATGTGATACTTATATACCTTCCTGAAATGTGCTTCACAAGTAAAGTACCTTTGGATGACCCTCAACATCATATCAAAAGGATCAAGCATGTGTTTCCTTGGAACTCCAACTGTTAGGTCTTCATCTTGATGCTCAGGTTTAAATAATTCATTCCAGAAGGTGAAGTCAAGTGACATACCTTTGAACCACATGTCTCCTTGTGTGGGAATCTCTATTGTAGCAGCAATTGTATGCCCTGTCACCTGGAACTCTAGAGGCCCATCTCTAGTTTTGTTGCCTTCAAAGTTCAGGGAAAATTAGTTTTCCACCTCTATTTGTAGCCTTGCAGTTTCTTACAAAATGATAAACACCCAACCTACTGTAAAAAATCTATGCTCATCAGGTATGAATTCAGCAAATCCATTCCTTGAGGCTCAAACCTACAAATTTCTCCACCCTTGTTGTATTTATTTATTTCCATTGTTGTCATTGCTGCCATGATGTAATGAAATGAAATTTCTTCTTTGAAAAACAAAACAATGGTCTAACCCCTATAGTATCTAGGTTTTTAGTATTTCTAAGGGTTTGATGGGAAGTGTGTTCTTTGTTGCAAAGAAAATTGACAACCAATTTATTTAGGGTTGACGAAAGCAAAGAGTATTTTGAAAGAGAGAATCCCTCAACATATAAGCTAGGATCACAACTCATGAAACAAATATTTTGCAGCACTAGGGTTTGTTGTTAAAATTATGGTTTCACAGTAAAAATAGCTTGCAGCAGCAGGGTGGGAGATGTCACAATGTCTAAGGTCTTCACACATCAAAACACAACAAAGAAAAAATATTGGAGAAAACTAAATTCATAACTTACCATAAGACATGGATTTCATAGTGTAACACAATTTCACTGCGAGCCAGGCAGTTGTGCAGCAAACTAGGCAATTTCACAGCGTAACACAGTTTCACAACGATCCATATAGTTGCACAGAAAACTAGGCGATTTCCCAACATGGAGGTATAGACACCAGATTCGCAATGAAAAGAGCTTCAAGGATTTTATATGGATTAAGGTGCTTTTGAATGAAGGAGATGGTTATTTTATGAGCTAATGCATGTGTACTTATCCCTCACAGCCAAAAATTCAATTAAAACCCCTTGATATTGTGGGAAAATCACTAAGATAATGATAGTTGTTCGCTGTGAAATTTTAGGAGCTTTCACAGCGAACTTTTGCAGCATTGGAAAAAATTGATCTGTTCATGTGTCTAATCAATACAAAAGAACACTTTGACTTGAAAAAACTCAATTAAATACCATGACACATTTCACATCACCATGATGACCCTTTGCCATGACTTTTTCGTTTTGAAATGATGAAAAATCGCTCCTACAAGACAAGTGACTCTTGACTAACTAACAACTGGACATTGATGACTAATCACTCCCTTTTGACATGACTTGACTGACTATACCTCCTAAACAAGAGGTATGATATTAGACAAATTTGAATCAAGGCCAAAGAATAAAAAAGTGCTAGACTGGAAGGACTCAACATATATATATATATATATATATATATATATATATACACTTTAATTGAGTCATGTCTTGGTCTTTAGCAGGCCAAGTCATGACTTTAGAAATAAATAAAAACACTTGACAAGACTCTGACTTTATTCACATTAGTGAACCCTAACAGAGTATGTCGGGGGCTTTGTCGGTTTCTCCCTTGTTTCATTGACAGTCATCACATTCATCCACAAAGTTGTCAACATCCTATTTCATACCATCCCAAAAAAAAGAATGCTTGACCCTTTCATAGGTTTTGGTAAACCCTAAATTCCCAGCAGTGGGTGAAGCATGAAGCTCTGAAAGCACCGTAGATTTAATTTGGGATTGTTTTCTTAAATATAGGTGGCCTTTGTAGTGAAGCTCTTTATTATTCCAAGAGTACCCTGGAGAAACTCGAAAATTTTATTGCAATTGTTGGATCAGGTGAAAGATTTTGGGATCTTGCAACCATTCTTGGTGAGCATCTTGGAGCCAAGCCGGTACAATGAAATATACAGAAAAGAGGGACCCTTCTTCTTCATATTTTCTAGAAAGAGAATCAACAACCACATTTTCTTTTCCCTTCTTATAATTGATCTCATAATCATAGCTAGAGAGCTTGGTGACCCATTTTTGTTGCTCCAAGGATGAAATTATTTGTTCCAGAAAATACTTGAGGCTCTCGTGATCAGTTTTAATCTGGAAACGTTGCCCCAATAAATCAGGATGCCAAAGATCCACGGCATGTAGAATAGCCAACATTTCCTTTTCATATATGGATTGGCCCAAATGTTGGTCTGAAAGTTGTTTGCTGGAGAAATCCAAAGGTTGGCCATATTGCATGACGGCTGCCCCAATTCCTTTTATAGGAGCATCACATTCTAAGACAAAATTCTTTTTGAAGTCACAAAGGGCTAGGACCATAATCGTGCACATAATTGCTTTCAAGGCCTGGAAGGATTGGTTAGTTGTTGGAGTCCAAGTGAAGGCATTCTTTTTAAGAAGAGTCGTGAGAGGGGCTACAATTTTTCCATAATTCTTAACAAACTTGCGATAGTAACCTATTAAACCTAGAAATCCACACAAAATCTTAAGAGTTTTAGGGCGAGACCAATCCTGCATAGCTTCAATTTTCTTAGGATCCACCTATACATCGTCCTTGTCCACAATATGGCATAGGTACTCCACTTTTGAGGCTCCAAAGGCACATTTAGATTGTTTGAGGAAACATTGGTGCTGAGAGAGTAGATGGAGAACTTGATACACATGGGAAATATGGGATGGATAAGTTTTACTATAGATGAGAATATCATCAAAGAAAACTAAGACAAAATGATGGAGAAAAGGACAAAAGACATTATTCATGAGGCTTTGGAAGGTGGAGGGAGCATTACACAGGCCAAAGGGCATGACCAAGAAATCATAGTGACCCTCATGAGTTCTAAAGGTAGTCTTAGGGATTTCTGGATCTTTCATACGTATTTGGTGGTAACCATAACTGAGATAAAGTTTAGTAAAGTACTGAGCACCACTTAGTTCATCCAAGAGATCATCAATGACAGGAATGGGAAAATTTTCCTTGATGGTGAGTTTATTGAGGGCCTGAAATTCAGGACACATGCTCCAAGTACCTTATTTCTTGAGTACCATGACCACAGGAGAAGAATAAGGGCTAGTACTAGGGTGGATAACTCACGCTTGGAGCAACTCCTGCATAATTTTCTCAATTTCATTCTTTTGGGAAAATGGATGACGATAAGGGAGAACATTGGGAGGAATATTGCTAGGTAAAAGGGGGATGGAATGATCATGAACACCATGAGAAGGTGTAAGTTCCTGAGGAGTGGAAAAAAAATCTTGATGTTTGGAGCGGATAGCTTAGAGGCCATGATGCATAGAGGGTGTCTCAACTACTTGAATGGAATGGATTTGGGAAATAATACCAGAGTGACCTTTATTGAGGATATTTTCCATGCAATGGGAACTGATGATCTCAGGAGAACCGGCTGTGAGTCCTTGGAATTTATATTGTTTTCCCTCCTATTGGAATTTCATGGTAAACGCATTAAAATCCATGAGAATGGGGCCCAAAGTGCGTAACCATTCAGCACCTAGCACAATGTCACAACCACCCATGTCAATGGAAAACATATGAGATTTCAGGTGGTGCTATCCAATTTGAATACGTAAATTTTCACAATTCCCACCACATTTCATGGACCCACCATTGGCTATCATGATTTCAAAATTATTGACAACACGAATATAGAAATTAGTTTCCTGGGAAATATGACGGTGAATAAAATTATGGGTGTTGCCATTGTCAAGAAGGATGATGACTTTTCGATGTTTAATATAGACAATGAGCTTGAGGGTTTGTGGAGCAGAGAAGCTAATGAGGGCATGCAAAGAAATGAGTGGGTCAACTTCAGGTGGGCCAGCGGGCTCTTGGGTAGCATCGGGAAGGGATGGTTGTTTAACAAGGGGAACTGTCGCTTCTTCTTCAACAACATCTTCTAAAATGGCCATAAAATGTTTTTGTTCCTTACACATGTTCCACGGAAAAAAAAATTCATCACAATTATAGCAAAGACCCTTGATTTGGCACTTAGCCATTTCAACCCTATTTAATTTTTGGACCTTGAGGGGAGTGGCAGGTGGGGCAGGATTTGTGGGTCAAGGGCAAGGAACAAAAGAGGGTTTTTTGTTCTAGGAAAAAACAACATGTTGGGGCTCTTTGGCATGTTTAGTAGCATCCAACCAAGTCTAAGGTAGAGTCATGAGAACCTGGGCTCGAATTTCATCCTTTAGGTCATTGAATCATTCCTGGAAGAACACATATATCATTCCCTTGGTTTGAAAAGTCAAATGCTCAAAAGAAGTTATAAAGTATTCCATTGTGCCTGATTGTTTCAACTTGGTCAAATGACCTAGATAGTGGGTGTCAGTTTCAAAGCATTCATAGAGCTCGAAAACAAATTGGGTCCATGCAATATACCCCTAATGTACATTTTTACACCATTGCCACCATTACCAGTGTTCAGGATCTAGATAGAGAACAACATAATGAAGTTTGGCCAACTCATTAGTAATTCCATGCAGAGAAAAATAATGCTCCATTTGAGTGACCCAACTCGTGGGACCGGAGCCATCAAATTTATTGACTTCAACTCGGGGAAGACGGGGGTCATGATGAAAGGAATTGGATTGAAAATTCAGAGAATGAGAGGAATCAACACCATCTAGTTGGTCTGGGGAAGAAGGACCCTAGGTTCGGTTCAACAACTAGTTGACAGTAGACTGGAGGGTGTTGAATTGGTTAATGAATTTGGCATCCATGGCACCAAACTTTTGCTAGACATGGGTCTCGAATCTTTCAATACGGGAATTGGTAGAGCCAATATCAAATGTCACTTGTTGGAGGGACTCCTTGGTTTGATTGATGGAATCTTGTAGGTCTTGGTTGCAAGTGTTGTCCATTTGGATATGGGGAGTGTTGGTATGGGAAAATGGGTTGGTGGGACCACAGAAAAGAACTTATAAGTGATAGGTACCACTATGATCAGGGAGAAAAGCGGAAAATAATGGGAGAGGTGGAAAATAGAGACATTGGGAAGGGGTCGGGTAAAAAAAAGGCTTAAAAATGAAAGGTATGACTACGATCAGGGTGAAAAGGGGAATCTAATGGGATAGGTCCCAAATAAGTGTGTCGGAGGGGCCACTATACTCTTTTTTTTTCATGCGGACTTCTACTTTGATTTGAAGAATATTGTAGTGTTGAAATGCCCAAGTTCTTAACAAGAATAAATGTGTAGTAATTTCGCAACCAGAATGTAGGAGGTAAGGTTGAAAGGAAATAGATATTGTATGTTCTGTTTTTGTTTGTCCCGAGGGTTAGGGTATTTAGGGTTTCTACAGACAAGGATTTTCCCTATTCTATATCTCTCTGATATACGTGCGGGGTCCAACAATAGTACTCAGCCCAATATCTCAATGCACCAACTAAGGAGGCTAGATCATGCCCTTATCTGTACTACCCGACTACCCAAGTACTAGAGAGTATCTTCCCAAGCAATGTTCTCAGTGGCACTATAGAATTCAGGTGGTCGATCGGTTTATCTATGGAGGGCTTCAGGAAATCTAAGTTGATCTGTATACAGGTGTTGTCTAATGTGCTACCACTCGAAGGTGTACCAATAGGGGTTACAAGGGTGGCCAACAATGTGTGCTTGAGTACCACTTGTAGTTCTTCTGTGTATGCTTCTACGGCCATGGATTTATGCGTTGAATGACAGATCTCTATAGATTTAAGACGTTGGAATACGTCTCTATCCTAAAAAAAATAACCCCCGATTTTCTTCCAAGGAAAGTGCTCTGATACCACTTGTAAGGTACCAAATCTATTACAATAGTTGAAAATAGAAATATTGCAGAGAATAGCAACAAAACAACTCAATAGATGAAACCACAGCACCAAAATAATACCTTTATTGATAGGAAACAATGTTCACTTTCCTCTTCGAGGGGGAAACCTCCAACATAGAAAATATATATTACAATAATTCTCAAGACAAAGACTTATCATGCCTCTTGCTCTTATTTATACTAATTCTATCTTCTAAAGAACCTTCTAGCGGAAGATCTTTCTAGAAGCGGAAGCTTCTATTAGGTATTCTTACATTGACTTGTTCTCATTTATTAAATAGGTCTTATAGACTAACGTCGGCCTTTATTACATGGAAAATATAGTATTCTACCTACACGAGGGGTTAGGGAGGTTAGGTATCTAACAATGTCCCTCAAGAAACAAAAGAATGACAATAAATTAGCACCAAAACATTATGGTCCCTATAAGGTTTTGCAAAGGATTGGAATTATGGCTTACAAATTGGAGTTGCCTCCATATTCACATGTACATCCAATATTCCATGTTTCTTTCTTAAAGAAGGTAATTGGTGACAAGATCCCAGTCGAAACTATTCTACCAAAGATTAATGAAGAAGGGAAAATCATACTAGAGCTAGAAACAATCCTTGAAACAAGGATTAAGCAGTTGTGAAATCGAGAAATTACTGAGTACCTCGCCAAATGGAAGAACCTATTAGTGGA
>ML803407.1:445991-458575 GCA_009831015.1 Picea engelmannii
TAAAATGTGCTGAGCACATCAAATACTTTATATTGACTGAACTCTTCAATTTTGTTTTGGGAGCACAAATGAAAGCTTGAAGTTTTGACTGTGGACAGAAGTGCTGGACACTGGTAAAGAACGACACGCTCAAATTCCAAAGCTTGAGGACCACTTCCGCTGTACTATTTTTCAGATGCACGCGATTCCATTATTTATTTATCGTTTATAAGTATGGATTTTGATATCCAATTTTTTTTATTATCAACAAGTTCTGTAAGTTTACGATTGGGCGTGTTGCAGACCTGCTATCCAAGTTTTATTATTGAGAAATCTTTACAGTTCTGGCACATCGCGTGCCACGAGGAGTGTTGACTGGTCTAATACGACAGCTATTCGATGCAGTGTCTCCCATTCACACTGCGCTGTTTATGGCTGTTTCTATTGGAAATGCAATATGTTCACATTTTTCAATTATTTGGTGTTTCCCAATCGATTTATGATCTCGTTTATAAAAACAAAGAGCGTTATTTTTTGAAAATTTGTGATCTAGGAAAATTTGTGTTTTCAATTCCATTTGTGATCTCGACCAATAAAAGCTTTATTGACTTTGTTGTGTACCCATTGGATGCTCAAACACAGCATCAACAAGCAAGTTAAGTGTGGGGATCTCCACTATTTAAGTGAGATCTAGCATTTCCAAAAAGTATAAGCGTGGGGATCTCCACTATTTAAGTGAGATCTAGCATTTCCAAATAGTATTTGCATTATTGTAACAACTCTATCCAATATAGCATTTCCAGATAGTGGTTGCATTATTGTAACAACCCTATCTAACATAATATAGCTTTAGCAATATAGCTTTAGAAAGTAGGGTTGTTACAATAATGTAATCATTATTGGGAAATGCTAGATAACCCAATCATAGTTAACTTAATTAAGTAGATCAATCATGTTTCATTAATTAAGTAGATCAAAAATAAAATAAAATTGTAAGCAATAAAATATTAAGTACTTGCAATCTTTTCTCTTGTCAATGACCAACCCCTAGTCTTAATTAGTACTCTACAAATAGGATGTCAACAAAGGGGAAATCACACCCAAGAGTCGATTTTCCATCCAATTAATGCAACCATTTGAATTAGGTGTTTCTCCTTGAGTACGGGATCAAGCTCCATGATGGTGTAGGACAAAACATTGAGTAGTCAGCCAAATCACTCACTCTTCCCAACAGATGAAATCAAGATTCAAACATCCAATCGATTAGCCATGGTGTGGTGGAGAGATTCTTGGACTTATAACACCCATGATACCCCTTAGGGTTATGGTGAGCAAGAACACTCATTCAAGCTCTTGATGCATATCCCAGATTGGTTAGGTACCATTCGAGAAATGCTAGATAACTCAATCATAGCTAACTTAATCAAGTAGATCAACCATATTTCAGTAATCAATTAGATCAACAATAAAATAAAATTGTAAGCAACGCAACATTAAGTACTTGCAATCCTTTCTCTTACCAATGACCAGCTCCTAGTCCTAACTAGTACTCCACAAATAGGATGTCAACAAAGGGGAAATCGCACCCAAGGGTCGATTTTCCATCCAATTAATGCAACCACCTGAATTAGGTGTTTCTCCTTCAGTACAGGATCAAGCTCAATGATGGTGTAGGATAAAACATTTAGTATTCAACCAAATCACTCACTCTTCCCAACAGATTAAATCTAGGTTCAAACATCCAATCGATTAGCAATGGTGTGGTGGAGAGATTCTTGGACTTATAACACTCGTGATACCCCTTAGGGTTATGGTGAGCAAGAACACTCATTGAAGCTCTTGATGCATATCCCAGGTTAGTTAGGTACCATTCTTAGTAGTGGAGTTCCTTTGTGAGGACTTTACTAACCACTCTAGCTCTTGATGACTACCTTTGATTGGTTATGTACCATTCTCAGCAATGGCATCCCAAGGGCCCAAAAGAAATCAATTGTCATGCTCAAAAAATATTAGCACCCCTAGTTGGTTTGATACACTCCTAGCCTCTTCTACCCACACAAACTAGGATAGAGAAATTGTCAAATTGCTTCCGCTAATTCACAATCAAAACAATTCTCTAGTGCAACGCAAAAAATCTCAATAATCCAACAACAAATAGCCCCCTCACATAATGTAGGTATCTCTTTTCTAATATCTCAAAAGAATAACTACTCCCTCCCAAGAATGTCTTTGGGCCTTCCCATTTCCCCTTCCCTAAATACAATTGGGTGAAATTAGGCTTAGGTGTAAAAATACAAGTGTCACCAAATGGGTAAAAGGTGAAATACAACTCATCCCCTTTGAGCCTTTTACCCTAGATCAACTTAGAAAGTAATTTCAAGTCACTTTTCCCCTTCTGAAGCTCCCTATGTAGTAGGATTAGGTTGGCCATCCTCATTGAACAAGAGTCTCATCTCTTTGATGTGATTTCCATAACTTAATTAAGGTCATGCCCTACAAAAAGGCTAACTTTTCCAAGAATATCATAATATACATACATACATATCAAACATGAGATATAATGCATCAAGAAAGGAAATGAACCATCAAGGATATATACACAATCATCAAAGGAATACTCATCATTACCCATCATTATCAAGAAATACTCATAAATAAACATCAAGTAAATAATCACCAAGGAGAGAATGAGTTCAAAATATCGTCTTCCAATCAAGTATCACAAGGTGCATCATCACAATTAAACATCAACTACAAATTCAACAACATAATGCATTAGGGGTGTTACAATCCTCCCCCTTTAAAAAGGGCTACAATCTTGAAGCTAGTCTTTTGTACACATTAGGGATTTCCCTTCTTAGTAAATTTCCTCATTAGTATTTTGGGTTAGATAAAAAAAAATAACCCTTGATCATCCAACCATTAACTGCAATAACGATAAAGTCTCCTTACCAAATACGTAGGAATACTCGCACCCAATAACAATGAACAGATCACATCGGTAAACAAACAACATCGGTGAATGAACCACCACGATGCACAAACCACCATGTGAATAAACCACCGCATGAAAAAAACATCTTAATGAACAAATCATGTAACAAACAAACCACCATGTTGAGAAAACCATTATATGAACAAACCATGTTCATGAAAAAACCACCACATTGTGAAAACTACCATGTGAACAAACCACTTAATGAATAAACCACATTAGTGAACAAACCATGTCGGTGAAAAAACCACCATGGTGTGCAAACTTCCACATGAACAAACCATGTCGAGAAAAACCATCATGGTATGTGTTATCCCCATTTTGTGGGATAACTAAGAAGATTATGTCTCGAGGACCTCAAGTTGCATATATGGAGTGTTGAAAGACTACATGACCAGCAGTGTCCACTTACACAAATGGAGACCCTTCTCACCACCACAGAGGTCAAGATTTTCAGGATGGCATCTACCATACCCATTGGCTTCGGGAAGGAAATGGGCCTTGCTCCATGAAGCACAAGTTAGGTATTATGGTAAGTTTCATTTCAACATTTGAGGTATTTTGATCTAGGTGGATATTGGTGGCCACCCACCTGTTCCAACTGGATCCTCTTTTTAGTTTTTAGTGCAGCACGTTCTTTTGTGCTTCTTTGTAATTGTGGGTTCTACACTTTTGGGGTTGTTTGAATCCCTACACATCTTCCAGGTGGATATTGGTGGCCTCCCACCTAATCCAACTAGCTTATTTTGTATGTTTTCATGTCAGCACATCTTGTTGTACTTCCAGGGTCAGTTTGGGGCCCTAAACAGTGTTTTTTTGGCTCGCCGCAGTCAAATTGCAAACAAAGTTAGATTTTGATGGCATAATGGGTAGTTCTCGAAATTACCTTTCCAATGAGCTATCACGTGCCTAAAATGGAGATCGTAAAAAAAAGTTACAACCCCGGGAAGTTAATGTACTAACTTACCCAAACGGGGCCCGCGTGACTTTTGGTGTTTCATCTCCTAGGGTTAGGTTTTTGGATGTCTAGGGTTTTGGCATTCATGTTTATCATAAAAAATTCCTTCAGAGCCTCATTGTAATCATCTTCTTGCGAATGAGTGTAGCCGTCACATCTCTTCTCATAGATAAAGTTGCAACCATTCTAGCGAGTCTTGCACTCTGTATTTTTATAGTCTCTTTACAATTCTTTCATTAATAGAAATCAAGTATTTTTATATTTCTTTATTTTTGGCCATTTTCATGAGCATTTCAATGTAATATCTCTGCTTTCATTTTTTTTCCAAAAATAATCTGGATCAGTGGTATCAAAGCAGGTTGATTTTTATCGTTTTTCAGCACATGTCCCTGACAAGGTCCGAGTATAGCCAGTTGGGTCTCGAGTTTGTCTCTCCTAAGGAAAATCACTCTCACATGCCCAAGAAACCCTCAATGGCGACAGAAAAGAAAAACGGAGGAGAAGAATATTTTATTAACTTGTTGCTTGAGCAAGCTCTCGTGCGACAGAGGGACGAAATGATGGAGAATTTTGTACACATCCTTTAACGCATGTCGATAGAAACATGACAATCTTCATCAAGCAGCTATTTTGGAGGAACCTCTCCCTTCAAGGTACAAGTTAATTTTGATATTCCCATATTTGAAGGTCAGATAGATGTGAATGCCCTAGAAAAATGGTTAAATCTATTAGAAGGTTATTTCTCTGTTCAAATTTTTCTCGGCAGTGAAAATATCACATTCGCACTCCTCAAGTCTCTCCCCCATGTCAAACATTGGTGGAAAACTTATTGGGATCAAATTTCCACAGAGGAATCTGGAATATATGGGGTCGATCCCACTTGGGATTTTTTTGTGGATGTGGTCAAAGAAGAGTATTATCCTGTTATAACTATGAAGACATGTAAATGAGATGGACCAAACTGCGGAAAGAGAAGAGCCAAACACTGTCAGAGTTCACAAACACTTTCCATATCTTGCGCAGAAAGTTGGGTATCAAAGACTCCGAGCAGCATCTGGTTCTGAAATATCGTGGGGCTCTGCATAGGTACATCCAAACCGAAATGGATTTCCTAAACATCTCATCATTGGGAGTTGCCTATCGATATGTTGTCAAAATCGAGCAGAAATTTAGGAACCAGAACAAATGGGAATTTGGGTCTACAAATCTGCAACAACCAAAGCACGGTAAAGACGACCCTAACCAACAGCCTCTAGACAACTAGTCCAAGACACAGGACAAAAATGGTAAAGTAAAGATGAAGAATGACAATGGGAAGTGGTGTGACTTCCACAAAATCACCTGGCACAACACCGATGAATGTCACTCAAAACAGTCATTAGTGGTTGAGGTCAAAGACATGGAGCTGAACCTTGATTCGGAATCCAATCCATAAAATATTGAAAATAGACAAATCATCGACATAGACCTCACCGCTATTGTCGTGACCACAACAATTCAGCTAGAAGAACCAGTAGATCCTGAAGAGGGGTAGCACCTATTCCATTCACATATGTGGGTGAGGGAGACCCCATTGCATTTAATTGTTGATAACAACAGCCAGAAGAACCTCATCTCAGCTAAGGTCATCAAACAGTTGGGGTTGTCAACCACACCACACCTGCAGCCATACAACATCATGTGGCTTCACCAGGGACAAGATCTTCACGTCAGCCAGCAGTGTCGCCTATCCTATGGCATCCATCCCTTCAAGGATGAGGTAGTGTGTGATATTTCCCTTCTTGATGTCTTTGATGTTCTTTTGGGCCAACCATATATGTGGAAATGTCATGTTGTCTATGATTCTAGACCATGTAGTGTCATTATTACTCTAGGATGTCATCTCTACAGGATACCAGAGGTAGTTCCGACCACTGCTCCACCAAAACAGCACCGTAAGGTAATCTCTCATACTACAAAATTCATCCTCTTCACAATCTGTTCAAAGGATGCACAAAATACCACTACAGCCTCAACACCTTTTATCCATCAAAAACATATTGTCGAAGAGACAGAAGATATTGTTTCTTAACCTACAATGGTGCCTACACAATGACCCATCTTACCCAGAGAAAACAGGTTGGTGGAACATATTCAACCCCTCCAGCAACAAGTTTGTGACAGTCTTCCACAAGCCAAGAAGCACAACTTCTCCAACAAGGCACACAGCTCACCAAGCGTCGAATTCAGAAAATGATTTCCCCTCTTCCCTGGGCACTCAACGCAATGGAGACCATTGCTTCCTAAGGGGGGAGGATTGATCTAGGTGGATATCGGTTTCCACCCACTTGTTCCAAATGGCTCCTCTTTTCAGTTTTTAGTGCAGTATGTTCTTCTATACTTCTTTGTAATTGTGGGTTCTACACTTTCGGGGATGTATGAATCCCTACACATCTTCCAGGTGGATATTGGTGGCCTCCCACCTAATCCAACTGGCTTATTTTGTATTTTTCATGTCAGCACATCTTGATGTACTTCCAAGTCCGTTAGGGCTGTTTTGGGGCCCTAAATATTTTTTTTTTGGCTCACCACATTCAAACTGTGTATGGAGTCAAACTTTGGTAGCATGATGCATAATTCTTGAAAATATATTTCCAACAAGCTATCACACGCCTAAAACGAAGATTGTATGCAAAAGTTACGACACAAGGAAGTTAATGTACTAACTTACCTAAATGGGGCCCATATGAATTTTGGTGTTTCATCTCCTTCAGAGCCTCATTGTAATCATTTTCTTGTGAATGAGCGTAGTCATCACATATCTTCTCAGAGATAAAGATGCCACCATTCTAGCGAGTCTTGCACTCTATATTTTTACAGTCTCTTTACAATTCTTTCATTAATAGAAATAAAGTATTGTTGTATTTCTTTGTTTCTAGCAATTTTCATTAGCATTTCATTGTAATATCTCTGCTTTCATTTCATTCCAAAAAAATCCGGATCATATTTTGAGTATGTTGTATCTTAGACTTCTTTAGATTTCATGATATATGCTTGGGAATTATGCCTTTTTCCTTGCTTCACCTTGGTGATTGACATTGTGCCCTGGTAAGTGGTCTTTCCTCGGGATGGGTTTTCTACCAGGAACTCCCTTGAAAATCCATTGTATCGTTTCTGATCATACTTACCACTTTTCACCATTCAACCCCTCCCCCTATTTCCTTATCTCTTGATATTTTAGCGTGTATTGACCCAAGAAGGGATTGTCCCTCATTTTATGGGAATAAGGGGTTGAAGGCCCAGAGGGATTGTTGTTGGGTAAAATATAAAAGCCTAAATATAAACCTTCCATATGCTTCGCCCAGGGATCACCCAAGAAAGCAATGAAACGCTTATCTATAAGAAAAGGGGGACCCACAAGAATGATGATTATTAATGCTTAAAAAGTTAGTTGAAGGATACGAGGTATCATCACGAGCCGGCCTATCATGATCATGGATATCTAGTGGTATGACATTACCATCATCTGGTCACCAAGCCAGGGTAATGGCTCTTAGTTGCATGGATGAGAGAAAGGGGGTCTCATCATGAGCCATCCTTCTCATTTCTACTAAGTGTTTATGGGTGACACTATCATTAGCTAGACACCATGCCAGGACAATGGCCTTCAACTTGTCCTTAAATTATGAAAGAAACAAAGAATAGCAAAGTGATGGGCTTGGAAGAAACTGCATTGCAAACGAAAGTGCCACACACCCTCTACAAAGCAACCCATGAATGAGACACGGAAACCCCTTGTATGTTGTGAACCCCATTCCCAATTATTTTTGACCCTTAACAACTTCACTCACTTTACATGGATTAGAAAATGGATCACTTGGGAAACACTCCTTGACCTAGGAAGTTCTACCCAATAGGACACCTTGTCAACCCTCCCATATCCAAGCTTGGCAAGTCACATAATTTCTTTGAGCACTTACTTGCTTGACATGGTAATCTTTGATGCACATGCTTAGGTGTCTCATTTATTGATTTGATTTACTCATCATGATATTTTGACTTGAGATCCTTGGAGGGCATGCTTATTTGTCTTTGCAGGACTTAGTTGGTGGATAGTTTTGGAGGAACAAGCCTAGCTTGGGATTCCATGGGGCTTGAAGCACACAAGTTGGATTCCAAGGGCCCGCATGTCGGATGAAACTTCGAAGGCCTAGAAGACATTGTTGATGACATCTTTTTGAGACATGACATCATCTAGGAGGGATAGGGTTTGGTGGTGAGATTGTTATTCATTTACACAAGGATGTTTTGAGGAGAATTAGGCTTTTACCATGAAGAAATGACTTCGGATGATTGACATGTGGCTTTGGGGAGCCTATCTACACTCCTCAAATACCAACGACTTGCTCCTAGTGTCAAAACATCCCCTAAAGGGGTGATGTCACCTTAAGTTAGGGTTTCTTTTTCTGTAAAAGTATATTTTAAGTGAATTTTTTAATATTTAATATTATTTGTGTAAAGGGAAAATATTAGGGTTGTTGACCCCTAGTAGTTTGGTTTACCCTAAAATTATGTGGGAAAACTATTTTGGAGACGTTTTGTATAAATAGAGATCATAAGATCTCATTTTAACACATAACTCTCCCATTTGGAGAAGTATTGGACTAAAATTTTCGCTCTCTTTGGTTAGTTCTCTCTCTTGTGCTCTTGTTTATGGCTATCTCTTGGGTTATTGGTTGATGGAAGTGATGTGCTAGCCTTGGAAGGCTTTTCTCTAGCTTTTGTGGTGGTTTGTCTTAGCTTTTTTCCTTAAATTAGCTTTTTACATTGTGCTATCATTTGTTATTCAAGTCAAGGTTAATTTTCTAGAGATAGGTGGGAAGTATAAGGGCATACACCCCCACCATAATCTATATCATTTTATGCTTATATGTTATTGGTTTAACAAGGGTTTTCTAAGAGAATTATAAGGGCATACACCCTCTTAGCTTAAACCCTAGTTAGAGATACTTCTTTGGGGGGGTAAGAGGATTTACACCCCCATGGAGGTAGTATCTCTAGCTCTTTCTTTTCTTAACTCCGTTAACCCAATTATTGAAGGTACTAGTCATTTACTTGTTTCATTGGAGAAATAAATTGTTTCCTTGGTAAATGTGAAATTTTCAAGTTTTAAGATTGTCTCTTTGGAAAAGTGTTCTTTGAACCTTTGGCTCCTTTGGCTCCCTTGCCTCATTGAGGCATTCCCTTTCAACCAAAAACTCTTTTTTTTGTTACAAAACTAACCTAAATCCATTAGGGTTGTAGAAAACTAACCCTATAACCCCTAATAACTCCTAAACTAACCCTAGGATTTATCTCTAATTTTGCATTAACTCTCTGCTAACCCTAGCGCACTTATCTAGCTAGTTGGAAGTGGTTTTGAGTGGCTGATTTTTATTTTTTTAATATTGGTTTGATACATCCATAAGGATGATAATATCATTGTAGTAAATTTTTGTTTCATCCTTTCTTTTTGTGCTAAAGTTATTGCTTAATCATTGGTGAGTTGAGCTAGCTTTCACTAGTTTTTTCTCACGTTTATTTGTCATACACTTTAGCACTTATATTGCATCCTTTGTTATATTTATTGATCTGACATATATCATTTAATTTTGTTTCAATTAGGTATAGAAATCTCAACTTGCTTATCCAACTAACTTATTACATTATATGATTGGTTTTCTTTGTGTCTTAGGCAAGTATTCACACTTGGCATCTTACTCAACTCATTTGGAAACCCTTGAAACTTCTCAAGACTCTTTCCCGAGATCTTCATACCATTTAGAATTGACCTCTAGGGACATCCATTCAAACTTGTAATTTTCCATCTCATTTCCCCCTAGGGTCACCGGAATTCCTCCCTTGAGGTGACTACCTCACCTCCAAAGTGACGTGGACACCTGCCTAAGGTGACAGTGGGTAGGTGCCCTGCTAGTCGTCTCCATTTGGTGGTTAGGTAGGGATTTTTCCCAACCTACAACTTGTGTGATAACAGTATGCAAATTACCACATGTAGAAACTACAATGAAGAACAAACCACCACGCGAACAAATAATGTTGGTGAGAAAACCACCATGTGAACAAACCATGTCGATTAACAAAGCACCATGGTGCATCCTTAAGATATCACAATTGTTATTGACTTTATTCTAATACAAGTTCACTTATATGTTCATAGAGCATACATTTCCCGCTATTATCTATTAGTCATTGTTTACATTATTTACCCATCATGTATTATCCTTCCTTCATGTCATTTAACAAAAGTTACACTAGATTGTAATCATTGTCAATAACTTTCAACTAGAGGATCACAAGAAAATTATTTCTATGTAGGACACTTCTAGTGAAGGAGACACATAATATACAACATCTCAAAACTTCCACAAGGTAAGCATGTAAATATCTTAGAGAAATTTCATCAAATCCAAATCATTGAATCAAAGAAAAATTGTGTCCACAAGTGTTACACATCAAAATGCCACATTTGTGTTTCACACCCTAAGTGTCGCAAGTGTCACAAAGCGTTGCAAAGTGACGTATGCACCTAGGTAAGTGTCACATTCAATGTTGCAAGTGTCATATGCACCTTTCCAAGTGTTGCATTCACATTTTAATGTGTCTCCACCCCTTGACACCATTTATAAAAAAAATCATGACCCCTAAGTCTAATGGGAGGAGGAAAACCATCATTTCTAGGTCAAAACACACTTTTTCCTTGGAAAATTTGACCCATTTTTAAGCATTTATGAAGGTAGGTGCCCCCCTTTCCATATTGGGGGTGGACCCATGGTGACCCCTCAGCCAATATAGGGGAGCGCCACTGCTAGGGTGGTGTTGTGTCTCTCATTGGGGGGGAGTGTTGGTCTTGTTGAGAGAAAGGGGGGATCTCCTCCACCTTAATCTATGGGCCAACTCTTTGAGATAGGGTTGGTTGTGTTTGACCCTCATGCTTGTGATTCAATTTAGGATATGATTCAAGCCTCAAGTATACATATCCACAACCATATCCCTCATTTTCTCATGGTATGTGTGCCTCCCAAGCCTATATATTGAGGGATTTCCAAGGTGAAAGGGAGGAAGCTTTCAGGTATCAAAACTTTGATCGTGGTAGATTCGTGCAAGGGTTGGACAAGGAGAGATTGGAGAAGCTACAATTACATCCATGGTTTGTAAGTATTTTCTTTGGGTTCTCATTTGAATATACTTGGCTTATTTCCTTCAATCTTTTGTATTTTTTCATGTGCTTGTCTATTCATCCTTCAATATTTGTAGATAAATTTATTTGATCTAATCAACTAGAGTAGGAGGTAGTGGTTTATCTTTGTTTCCTATTGCAATTATCAACTTGTTCCAGGGAGTTTTGAGATCAAGTTCGGATTGGAAGCAATGAGAACAAACTTTGAAACAAGGTGCATCACACTCTTTCTCCCTCTCTCTTTCTGATTGGTCAAACTAAGTTCAAAGGGATGTTAGTGTCAACCTGTACTTTTCTATCTTGGTATTAGGAATCTGTAATCCAAGGGAGGTTTCATCTGTCCGTAGAAAAAACATTTGATAACAAAAATTGGCGACCATACTGAGGAGTAATTTTACTAGTCTTTCCTTGGATATTCTGAAGCCTTTTCCTACCATTCGATGTTTTTTGTTGCTTGTTTCTGATCTACTTCCCCTTCTCTTTTCCTCATTGAAGAGATCACATAGTCATTCATTGAGTTTTCTGAGTTTTTATACTTCTTTTTGAGTTTTTTGGATAGGTGGATTTCCCCTACTGTGTACATCAAGGCACCATTGCTAGGGTGGCACTCCCCTGCAATGTATACAAGAGCACCATGGCGCTCTGTACCCTTGAGAACAGGAGCATTGGTGCCCTGTTTTAGGCCTTTTGTCTATCTTGGCTTTCTCTTTCTCAGCCTGATCTTGAGGGGCATTTTTCCCAGAGACTCCTTGATTATCTTTGACTTTGTTTACCTAAGAATTTGACATATACCACTCATTTATGTTTCGTCCTTGAGTTTGCACATTTTTTCCTAGTTGTGGTCTCATTGGGTTAACAGGATCCCTTGGTTCTTCCTTCCTTTGAGTTTGTCTAATATTCATCTCACAAAGATTTCATATTTCTTATATGTTTAGGACTTTTCATACACTAGGGTTTGCAAAGGTTTCTTGGTATTGAGCCTTCTTGTATTCATTTGCAGCATCTCGCTTTTTTGGATGATTAGGACTCTTATTCTTACCACAACCCAACTTTATTTTTGTTTCTTTCTAGTCATCGTTTGAGGATTTTCATGAGTCTTTGTCTTCTTTCTCTTTTGCATCTTTGAGTTCTTGATCGAACAGGTTATCTCCTACTTATTGCCTTTCAGTTCTCATCATTCTTGAGTGCACTTTGTTTGATTGTTTTTTTCCTCGTAGTTCTTTGTATGGAACATAGATATCTTTCATGTGAAAGTTAAGAAGCGAAAAAATTTCATACCTCATTGCATACATAATAAAACAAAGAAATTTTGCATTCATTAGGAAGTTTGCTTTGGTACATGTTTGGAAAAAGAGCTAGTTTTGCATGTGAATTTTGTTTTTCGGAAACATTTGCTTGGTAGTTTGGCATCGTATTGATCCCATAAGTTGAAAGTT
>ML803407.1:462569-475146 GCA_009831015.1 Picea engelmannii
GGGGGGGGGGGGTCCAGAAATGGACGTGCAACTCTCGAACGGTTGAGATTAATTCACCTTGATTAACAATGCTCAGGTGAGTTCCGGAACCCCCTTGTCATTTTGCCTTTAATGGGGGGGGTCCGGAATAGTGTGGCGTGTGAAATGGGGCCCCCTCTGCCACCTATACTCCACTTAAAGGTGTGTGATGTGATTGATGTCGTATATCTGAGAAAGATATGACCGTTGGATTTTTCTAGGAATGGACATGGACACATGGAGATGTATCACGTGCCAGTGGGTCGAGAAGAGAAGCGAGAGAGGTGGGACCCGATGGCGTTGTTAAAAGCGACGTGGACCCTCATGAACGTGCCACGTGCCACCGTAGTTGTGGGTGACCACTGTGCTATGTGGGCCCGGAGGGTAAAGTAAGTCAAAATTTCGGAAGTCGGGAGTTGGAAAGGAAAGCAAGTTTGAAAGCCTCATGGACCAAAACCCTGAAACCTCGAAACCCAAAGTTCTGAAATCCCGAAGTGCCGAAAATGAAAGTTTCGAAAACTCAAAAATTGCATAGTCGAATGAGAGCTCAGAAAACTTATTTGAATCAAATTGTCTTTTGTTCTTGTTCGTATTGGCTTATAAATGTTATGGATTGTTTCGAAGGAGTAATGGCCTGACAAACTTTGAATTTAATTACACAGTGTGTGTGCAGAGTTCAACGGAGGTCAGGACTCCAGTTAAACAACGTCGAGTATGGAGTGGGGAAAGGTGCAGATTACCCCCGAAACAGAAGACGAACGGGAAGGAAAGGATGTCAATATGGGAGTGGAAGGATCGAACTCCAATGGGCACAGAAAAGAGAAGGATAAGGAAGGACGCATAATAAAAATCATTGAAGGATTGCAAAGAGAGGCCAAGGCTCGCTAAGCTGATAGTCGAAAGCTCATGAAAGTCAGGGATCGACAGGGTGAATTAAACTTGAAATTTTTGAAGAGCATGGAAAGAATAGAGAAGAAACTCGAGAAGGGAAGAGACTCAAGTACGAAGAAGAGTCGCAGAACCCATGGGAGAAGAAGTAGGTTGAGGATTGGTAGTCGACATCTTAGTCGCTCCCAAAGACATTCTGATAGGAAGACACACAGTAATTCAAGCCTGTCCCCTACCAGAAAACATCGAAAATCTGGAAAGGAGGAATTGAAAGGGGAGATGAACAAGATTAAGCCTCTAACATTGATGGATAACAAAAGAAGGAGGAAGATGTTGAGACCTGGTTGCTTGGCATGAAGAAATACTTTCAACTGCAGAAGTATTCTGCCCATGCAGAAGGAAGAATTGCAATGTACCAACTGAAAGGAAAAGCATCGATGTGGTGGGATCAGTTTGTGCAGGTGTAGCACATCCGAGAGAAAGAGGTCACTTGGAAGGAATTTAAGAGGTATTTCGAGAAGAAATACCTGACTAAAAGATACTATGACAGAAAGATGAAGGAGTTCTTCGAAATCAAGCTAGGCAGCATGACTATTGATGAGTATGAACGAAGTTTCCTAGAACTACTGAAGTATGTTCCATTCATCAAATATGAGGTTGTCAAGATTCAAAGATATCTGAGTGGACTGCCACCTTCCATGAGTGACAAGACTCAATATGATGATCCTAAGACCATGGAAGAAACAATAAGAAAGGAGAAATGCTTGTATGAACAGCAAGGAGAAAGGCCCATCCTTCGGAAGGTTTGGAATGATCAGAGGAAGTTTAAGAAGGAACAGAGGCAGAAGGGAAACAAGCCTTCCTTTTTCAGAAACAGTCTTCAGGGACAGCCATCATTTAGAGATCCAAGAATGACTGAAGAGAGAGCACAAAGACAGAGACAGATGCCCATTTAGTGTTGGGGCTGTCAAGGAAACCACAAGTACAAAGATTGTCCCCATAAAAATGGTAAAGCGATAACGGTACATATTGTTCAGCAAGCTGAAATAGTGGGAAATATGGGCAACAGAATGTCGAGGATCTATGCAGCCCTGGACAACAAGCAAGAAGAATTTCAATCGCACATGATTGAAGTAGAAGGTACGATCAACAACCGACCACTTGTTATTTTAATTGATTCAGGGGCTAGACATAGTTACGTAGATCCTAGAGTGGTGGAAAGTTTGCATCTAACGATAAGCAAACATGAGAAGTCTTGGTTAGTGTAGATGGCCACAGGGACCAAGAGGAAGGTCACTGAATTGGTTAAGTCATGTTCAATGGACATGAAAGGAATGAGCACTAAGGCTGAATTAAACATTCTGCCTCTAGGCTCATATGATTGCTTAATTGGGATGGACTGGTTGGACCAGCACCATGCCCTTATGGATTGTCGTCACAAGAGGTTTACATTCCTGAACGAGGAGGGAAATCAGGTAACAGTCCAAGGAATTCCAGGAGCAGTGGCTGTGAGGGAAATCTTAGCCATGCAGCTGAAGAAATGTTACCGGAAAGGCTGTCAATTATTTGCAGCTCGGGTGGAAGAAGCATCTTGAGATGAAGTCTCAAATATGGAAGACCACGAAGTACTCAAAGAATTCAAGTACATATTTCAGGAGGTACCTGGACTACCACCGAGGAGGGACATTAATTTTTCTATAAATTTGATGCCTGGAGCAGCTCCAGTTTCGAAGGCTCCTTATAGAATGAGTACACCAGAGCTGAAAGAGTTGCAATTGCAGCTCAAAGAGATACTAAAGAAAGGTTACATTCTCCCCAGTGTGTCACCATGGGGATCCCTGGTCCTATTCGTGAAGAAGAAAGATGGGATGCTGAGACTGTGCATTGATTTTCGATAGTTGAATAAGGTCATTGTCAAGAACAAGTATCCTCTGCCAAGGATTGATGATCTTTTTGATCAGTTGAAGGATGCGAAAATATTTTTGAAAATAGATCTCCAATCAGGATATCACCAAGTGAGAATAAAGGATGAGGACATTAGCAAGACCACCTTTAGAACAAGGTACAGTCATTATGAATTCACAGTGGTGTCGTTTTGACTGACAAATGCACCTTTTGTTTTCATGTGCTTAATGAATGGAGTGTTCAGAAATTATTTGGACAAGTTTGTCATAGTCTTCCTGGACAATATCTTTGTGTATTCCAAGACAGAGGAAGAACATGAGCAACACCTGAGAATGGTGTTGCATATGTTGAGAGAACACCAGTTGTACACAAAAATGAGCAAGTGCTCTTTTTATCAAGGGAAAATCCATTACTTGGGGTACATTATATCAAAGGAAGGGATCGTTGTGGATCCTAAGAAGGTACAGGCCATTCGAGAATGGCTAGCACCAAGGAATGTGGCAGAAGTTAGATCTTTTATGGGTCTGGCGGGCTACTATAGAAGGTTCATAGTCGAATTCTCAAATATAGCTCATTCTATCACTTCCTTGCAAAGGAAGGAGAAGAAGTTCCAGTGGACTGAAGAATGTGAGAGAAACTTCCATCAATTGAAGCAACTCCAATCCTAAAGATTGCAGATCCAAACAAGGATTACATAGTGTGCATAGATGCATGTAAGTAGGGGTTTGTAGGAGTTCTCGGCCAAGAGGGATTTGTAGTTTGTTATGAATCCCGAAAGTTGAAGGAACATGAGAAGAATTATGCCACTCACGATTTAGAGCTGGCATCAATCGTCCACGCCTTGAGGAAATGGAGACATTACCTCATGGGAAAGAGATTCGAGTTGAGGACAGACCATAACAGTTTGAAGTATTTATTTTATCAGCCGACCTTAAATTCCAGGCAAATCAGATGGCTGGAGTTTCTGTGCGAATATGACTTTGATGTCAAGCATATCAAGGGGAAAGAAAATAAGGTGGTTGATGCACTCAGCAGAAAGGTGCACGAATTACATGTTGCAGCCATCAGCATGTACCAGACTGAGATGAAATACAGAATTTTGGAAGCTGCAAATATTGATTTGCAATACAAAGGTCTTGTAGCAAAGCTACAATAGTGTGAAGAACCACAGCCCAAGGAAGGTTACACCTTGGGAGATGATGGTTTACTTCTGTATAAAAATAGAGTGTATGTACCCAATGTCCGAGAATTGAAGCTGGAAATTCTAAAGGAGATGCATAATGTGGCTTATGTTGGACATCCTGGATATCAGAAGACTATGGCAGCAGTCAAAGGCCATTATTTTTGGCCGAGTTTGAAGAAAGAAATCGTTGAATACATCACCAGATGTATGGAGTGCCAAAAGGTTAAGGTTGAACACAGGCACCCAGCAAGGTTGTTGTAGACTTTACCTATTCCTGAATGGAAATGGGACATGGTAACAATGGATTTTATCACAGGATTTCCCAGAACAAGCAAGCAGCATGATTCAATCATGGTGGTGGTGGACAAGATTACTAAAGCTGCCCATTTTATTCCACTGAAAACCACCCACAGAGAAATAGATGTTGCTGACATTTTCCTAAAAGAAGTTGCACGCTTGCACGGAATTCCTAAGACAATTGTGTCTGATAGAGACCCAAAATTCACTTCGAATTTCTGGAAAGGATTCGGAACGAATCTTAACTTTAGCATAGCATATCATCCCGATTTTGATGAGAAGACAGAGAGAGTAAACAGAGTAATAGAAGACATGCTGAGAATGTATGTGATGGATAAACCATCAAGGTGGGAAGACTACCTGCATTTGGTAGAATTTGCCTACAATAATGGGTATCATGCATCATTGAAGATGAGCCCGTTCGAAGCGCTTTATGGAAGAAAGTGCAACACTCCAGTGAGTTGGGATAATCCAGCTGACAGAGTAGTAGTTGGGCCTGAGCTACTCAAAGAGATGGAAGACCAAATGATAAGAATTAAACATAATCTAAAAACTACCCAGGACAGGCAGAAAAGTTACGTTGATAGTAATAGAACCCATAGAGAATTCAAAGTGGGTGACCATGTTTTCCTGAAAGTGAAAACTAACAGGAGTTCCCTGAGGCTGGGAAGTTGTGCCAAGTTGGCAGTAAGATTTTGTGGGCCATTTGAGATCTTGGAAAGGATTGGGTCGGTTGCATACATGCTTGCATTACCTACATCTATGACTGTACATAATGTGTTTCATGTTTCACTACTTAATAAATATGTACCTGATGCTAATCATGTTATCGATTGGAATGTGATTCAGGTGGAACCAGAGGTGTCCTGCAAGTGCATCTTGTGTGCATATTGGACAGGAAAAGAAAACAGCTCCGGAATCGAGCTATAAAGCTTGTAAAGGTCCAATGGACCTGGTACGATCCTGAGGACGCAACATGGGAGCATGCATATGTTATGCGGGCAGAGTACCCGCATCTTTTTGAAAATTTTTGAAAAGCTTGCAGATGTTGTGTAAAGTTGCACTGAGGACAGTGCAAAAATAAGGGGAGGGGGATTGTAGTGTCCCCAAGGCCGATCCTCGTTGTAAACCATGTTCTGAAATGAATTGTAATTATGTTTTATAGGCTGGTGAGCCAAGTTTTTATAAGATGGAGGCTTATGTGTTTGTTAGGCCAGGGAGCCTGAGTGTTGAAGGCCAGGAGCCTACTGTTGTATATGTAATCACGCAAAACAATTAATAAAATATAAATACCGCCATGTGTAGACTGACCACGATCAATGAGTGAAGGAGGATTGAGCATCCACAGAGTGGGAAAGGAATTAGGGGCTGGAAGGTGGGAAAAGGGTCTAAGTGTTGAGCCTAAGGGCTAAGCCTAGGGGGCTTAAGCTTGGGAATAATATTTTAATATTATCCCAAAAGACATGTGCATTTTATGTTTTATCCTAAGTTTCTGGCAAGGGGAGAACATGCAAGGGAGACACGTGCTGGTGGAACGCATGCAGTTTCATGGGTGACAAGTGTCAACCCTGACACATGCGAATAAAATAGCCAGGGTGAGCCGTGAGAAGGGTTTCTCCTCCATTCCACCCAACTACCTGAGCGTGTAGAGAGCGCTAAATAGTACAACCAACCCAACCTCTGCAAGAATACCTCGTGCGTTCCAAAGAGCCCGGAAAAGAAAAAAAGCATGTGTTTGTTTCTTCAAATCCGTGTACACCCTTTGTTCTGAGAGCCGAGAAGATTGTGTTCATTTTTTTAAAAGCTCGGTTCATCCTCCCCGTTCTGCACCAGAGAGTCTGTGTAATTCCCTGTGGAAATTGATTGTCACATAATTCCAAAAATCAACACCGTGAGACCTTGCCGCCATTGCTGAGCTTGTTTGAGAAGTTTGAGTCTGTATTCCTGGTTGACTGTAGTGGTCATGCAGAGATGGATTGCACGTGATTTTTTTTCCAGTGCAGGTGGTAATTGAGCCTGTGTATGCCCTCTCTTCAGGAGAGGGAGGTGGTTGTGGTTAGAAGAGGCAATTTTTCAGGCCTGCAAGCAACTCCTTCCAGGTGAGAGAGTTTACTGGGAAGTGGTTCCCTCGAGAGAGTGTCTAGCACCAGCTTCAGGATCTGAGACTTCCTGATCCGGCCTGTTTCTGAGACCCAGAGAGGGAGGTTAGCACTGATGGACTGTGCTTGTGAAGGTGTATACTCCCGGGCGAAACATTCATGTGGGGAATGAGAGTCTGGTAGTAGTGGGCGTAAGATGGCATCCTGGGAAGAACCCTTCCAGATTGTATGTGTTGTTTTCCCTGTAACCTCAGCCTAGCCTAGGATTCCTTGTCTTGGGGTGGACCTTAGTCCCAGCTCGAGGGTGACCCACTGCTGAGCTGATGAGCAGTGTGGTCTAAGGCTGGGAGGTTCGTGGAAGGCCTACACATGGTTGGTGGAATCTACCACTGTTAAAATATAAGTATCTGATTATGCCTTAAATCATGTTTTGCAGGACTGTGTTGCTTATGTTATCATGATTTCCGTTGTGTATATGAATTAGTATGAAATGTTATTGATTGTTAGTTATGGTAGTAACTCATATGAATACTCTGTGTAGAATGTGTTCATTTGTTTAAATGCATGGGATTTATAATACATGTATGAGTTATGTGCAAAGTGGTGTTATAGTCTTCTTTTAATAGCGTTTAAACCTTGGTAGACAGAAAAGGTGCGCTACACTAACATTCAGGAACCTCAACACAATATATCTTATGAAGTAATGATCACACTCAGAAACCTCAACATAATATTTCTTGTGAATCAATGATCATGGAACATACTTCTGAAACCCGGAGCGTCACTCCTGGAAGTGACCATCACGTTGAAGAACTGGTCCCAGCCTTCATAGAAATATTTGCATATTTAATGAATCCTCTATTTACTAATCCACTCTACCAACCTCTCATTGATCCATCATCCATGAGATACATTGATTCTTATTCTTCTTATTGATTACCGCTTGGTTCCACCACTACACTAGTTTTGGGTACGAACCCATCATCTTTTGGTTTTCCTAAAGGACTTGGGAATTCATATTTTTCCACAACTCGTGTAATTGATATTGTTGGTGCTTCATCCTTACCAGAAATATCATTGACCCAGCTAAATCTGAATCGACCACTTGCACATTCATCTTCATTCTCACATGAGTCTGGTAATATTATTGCTTCATTATTTCCGCACATACACACACCAAGTTCTTTACTTGGTCGTTCCATTCGTCAAGTGGTCGACAGTCAAGTCGTTCACACAACCATGATTTCACAAGATACTCAGCCTCCATTACACACATCATATATTGGTACACCCTACATTGGAGGTCAATATTCAATGGGAGGCCAACCTTCAACTGGGGGGAAACTTTAAGTTGCAAGGAAACATTTTATTGGGGAGTGAAACATCAACAATCTTGTGGGAAATACACTCCTGCAATTCCTTCTATCCATACTACCATTGGACTATATCCTAGACATCCATATCTAGGATTTGTGAATCCTTTGTGGGCTCAACCCAATCCGGTGGGAATTCCTCCACAACAAACTATTCCCTATCAATATGTAAACCCCACAATTCCAATGCAATAGTCCCTTCCACTGCCATACATTGGGGGGACATCGGGTCAATTTTAGTATGTAGGAGGTCCATCCACTCAATCACAGTACATGGCTAGACAACTAGGAAAACTACCTTACATGGGTGGACAACTCATGCATCCACCGTATATGGGAGGACCATCTAGTTTTGTTGTCTCGTCGCAACCTAGATATGGTCCTATTGGTGTTCCCACACAATATGGTTATCACCAGTATCAACAACCTAACCGACAGTTACCCTTCTTGGCTACATTATATCTGCCAAATCTATTGCATTTAACAAAAGATCCCATCCTCCATGCCCCATTTTAGCCCACCATCCCTGCCAAATTACCGTCTGACATCCCAAAATTCGACAAAAAACCTGGGGAAGATCCTAACAATCATGTTATAAATTTCCATTTATGGTGTTCTTCCAACTCTTTGATGGACGATTCCATCCATCTTAGACATTTTCAGAGAACACTCACAGGTGTGGCAGTAAAATGGTATATTGAATTGCTACGTAACTTCATTTTTTACATTAATTCTCTTTCCATGGCCTTCCTAACGCATTTTCAGTTGCCTATACAGTACGAGACCAGTACAGATATTTTGACCTCACTATGGAAATCCTCTTCCATGCACATATCTAATCATATTCATGATTGGATACACTGGATATGGTTAATTAAGCATCTAATTCCAGACAAATCCTCGCAAATTGGTTTACAAAGTCACTCTTGCCTCCCATTTCCAGTGATGTTTCTATGGGAAACATAGTTGTTGAGGAGCAGACTATCAGCCATGCGTAGTATTTGGACTTGGTTTACTCCCAGTATGGCACACTTTATGATCATATCCCTATTTCTCCTTGTCCGTCAAATGATCCGTCGAGACCTACTACGAAACCAAGTTTCATTCCAAACACCACAACTACTTCCGCTCATGTTCAAACCTCCGAGGTGAATGCAGTCCAATCCACTTCATCTCAAAAACTAGGAGGTAAGAAGAAGAACAAGGGTAAATCTAAGAAACCTTCTAACGAGCAGGATAATCATAAGTCTGTTGATACTCAAACGACTAGGAAGCCTAAATCTACTTGTATGATTTGTGAGGAATACCATTATACGAAATATTGTCCTCGTCGACAGGTTGTTGGTAAATATTTGAAGGACTCCTCCCAACCAGTTCAACAACAACATTTGGTTGCACAAAATCATGTCCCTTTGCATGGGGGAAATGCAGGTCATTCATAGCATGGGGATGCTTCCACGAGTGCCTCTAAGGTGTACATGTTTAATACAATTAATGTCATGACTCAAGAAAATACCTATGACACTCCTCCATGTGATCAGACTAAAGGAAATGTTTTCGATCAGCCCTCCAGCTCCACTCCTCCTCCATCTTCCAATCGTCTTTAGATTGAGAAGCCAATCTCTGACACAACATTGTTCCCACCCAAGAGCATAATTCGAAAAGAAAAATTTAATCCTAATGCACGCGCTTCCAAAAAATACAACATCGTTCAAGATTTGGTGCAAGCGCCTTGTGCTATGTCATCCCTTGAAGTTCTACAACATTGTCCAACTCAACGTAGAACCTTGTTGTCATCCATTGGAGCCATGGATCCTAAGTAGTTGAACCTGATTACGTTTAATCTGGATTATTTTAAGGATAGGTTCTCCCACCACTTAGCATTCCAAATTCAAGTTTTGGTTGGTGGAAAGAACATCCATCGCGTTGTTTTGGATGAGGGAGCCTCCACCTGTGTCATGTCTTTGCCTTGTTGGAGAGCCCTTGGCTCTCCTGCACTTACCCAGTCTCCTACCACCTTGAAAGAGTTTGATAGACATGGTTTTCAACCTCATGGACTCTTGCAATATTTCATTGTGACATTGAGGGGTAAGATAATTTCGTTTGATATTGATCCAGGTGGATATTGGTGGCCACCCGCCAATTCCACTTGGACCCACACCATTGTTTCTTTCATTTTTTTAGTTTTTCAGTTTCCTTAATTGTAGCACAATTTACTATTTTTAGCAGTTCTTTGGTCCTAAACTTTTGGAGTTGTTTTGAGGCCCTAAACAACGTTTTTTGGGCATGAATGCTCCGGCGAATAAGAGTCTGTTTCAGACTTGATATTCGTTGTCAGCAGTGTAGTCCTCGGATAAATATTTCTAACGATGTATCATGTGTGTCAAACAAAGATAATATGCCAAAGTTACGACCCTGGGAAATTGATGTACCAATTTACCCCAACGGGGCCCATATTCTGGTGTTTCATCTCCTAGGGTTAGGTTTTTGAATGTTTAGGGTTTTCCATTGTTTCTCAGTAATGGAAAAGGATGGTGATCTTAAGTAATGGAAAAGGAAAAGCCCAATATGTTCTACTTGTGGATGGGCTGAAACATAATTTGCTCAGTGTAAGTCAAATGTGTGACAGAGGATGCGAGGTGTTTTTCACGTCCAAGGACTCCAAGATAAAGTTTGTAAACTCAGGACAAGTGGTGGCCAAAGGCATAAGGACAGAAAATAATGCATATGTGTTGAAAGAAAATAGAGAAGAATTTCATCTAAGAAAACATGATGAAAGTTGGTTATGGCATAGGAGACTTGGACATCTAAACTTTGACCACTTAATCAAACTCAAAAACCTCGAGGCAGTAAAAGATCTTCCAAGAATATCAAAGCCCCAAGACTCAATGTGTAAACCCTATCAAGTAGGGAAGAAAAATAGGACACAGTTTAAGTCCAAGAGCTTTACTTCAACAGAGAAACCACTCCAACTAATTCATATGGATTTATGTGGACCATCAAGACATGAAGGCACAGGGAAAGAAAACTACTTCATGTTGATTATCGATGATTACTCCAGACTTACTTGGGTTGCATTTCTCAAAGAAAAAGCCGAAGCATTTGAGAAGTTTAAGATATTTAAGGCTTTAAGTGAGACTCAAATAGGGAAGAGGTTAAAGGCAATAAGATCAGACTGGGGAGGATATTTTATGTCATGAGACTTCAAGTAATTCTGCGATGAGCATGGGATCAAGAGAGAATACACAATCCCAAGAAGTCCACAACAAAATGGAGTAGTTGAGAGGCAAAACAGAACAGTGCAGGAAATGGCCAGGTCAATGATGAATGAGAAGAACATTGGTCAAACCTACTGGGTAGAAGCAATACACACAGCAGTCCATGTGCTTAAGAAAGCTCACCTCAGACCACAAAGTGACAAGACACCTTATGAATTATGGTTTGGAAGACCTACCTCAATCAAACACTTCAGAGTCTTTGGGAGTAAATGCTACATAAAGAATAATGATGATAACCTCGACAAATATGATGACAGGGCGGATGAAGGTATTTTCTTAGGCTATGCTACAAACAATAAAGGATACAGATGCTATAATAAGAGGTTGCATAAAATGGTTGATTGTATTGATGTAAAAATTGATGAAGGAATCCCAGCAAGAGAGGTGTATAGTAATGAGTCTTCTATAGAAGACATAGCTAAAGTTGAATATGAACAAGTCCAAGAATCAGAAAACTAAGACTCTAAATCAGATGAAGACTCGGACACTCAGATAGACTCAAATCAACAGTCAACTACAAATTCCTTCTCCAGAATCATTCAAAAGAATCATCCTGCAAGTCAGATAATTGGAGAAAAAGACAAAAGTGTACAAACCAGGAGAAAGCAAATCAAAACCACCGAACAATCTCATATAGCTCTCATATCCATGCTGGAACCCAAGAATTTTAATGAAGCCAGCAAAGATGATCACTGGGTTAAAGCAATGAATGAAGAACTTGATCAGATTGAGAAAAATAATACATGGGAGATGGTTCAGATACCCGAAGGTAAAAACGTCATTGGCTCAAAATGGATCTTTAAGAATAAGTTGAATGAGAAAGGACAAGTTATCAGGAACAAAGTGAGGTTAGTCTGTAAAGGCTATGCTCAGATAGAAGGACTGGATTTTGATGAAACATTTGCGCCCGTAGCAAGATTAGAAGCTATCATGATGTTTCTTGCCTATGCTTGTCATAAAAGGTTTAAAGTCTACTAAATGGATGTCAAGTTAGCCTTTCTCAATGGATATTTAAGTGAAGAAGTCTATATGGAACAACTAAAGGGTTTCAAATTGTCTGATAACCCTGACTTAGTATGCAAGTTGTAGAAAGATTTATATGGTTTAAAACAAGCCCCTCGAGCCTGGTATCACAGACTGGATACATATCTCAAAGACAAAGGGTTCAAGAGAGGAACAGCTGACAACAATCTGTATATTAAGACAGAGGATAATGATTTGTTCATCGCACTGGTCTATGTAGATGACATCATCTTTGGATGTAATAAGGATTCACTGGTACAATGGTTTGCTTCTGCCATGGAGTCTGAATTTGAAATGTCTATGATAGGAGAACTGTCATTTTTCCTTGGTCTGAAAATTACTCAGAGGCTCGATGGGATGTTCATTTCTAAAGAAAAATATCTAAGAGAAATGATGAAAAGGTTTCAAATGGAAGATTCTAAACCTGTGGGTACACCTATGGTAACTGGATGTAAACTAAGAAAGGATGATGATTCACCTGATGTTGATCAAAGCTCATACCGATCAATGATA
>ML803407.1:483517-508689 GCA_009831015.1 Picea engelmannii
ATTAATAGAAATCATGTATTACTGTATATCTGTGTTTATGGTTGCATCTCTAATACATTTCTGTTATATTATTGAATATCTGCAATATCTCTGTGCATTTCTTTATTATATCTCCGCTCTCATTTCGTGCCGAAAATAATCCGAATCAGCTTCGTAGGGTGGCATTCCAATGGAGCTATGAAAATTGTTATTGTAGGAAAACTCTACCAAAGGTAAGTACTTCTCCCACTGGTTTTGATTATCCATGACATACATCCTAAGCATGTCTTCCATGACTTGATTTACTCTCTACATTTTCCCATCTGTTTCAAGATGATAAGTTGTGCTTAAGTTCAACTGAGTCCCCAATGTTGACTGCAGACTTGTCCAAAACCTAGAAGTGAATCTAGAGTCCCTATCTGAAATGATCTTCTTAGGTGTCATGTGCAAATGGATAACCTCACTTAAAAACACATGTGCCACATCAGTGACATCGTAAGTGTCTCTAACCGGAATAAAAGGAGCACTCTTGGTTAACTTATCCACTATCACAAGAATGGCATTGTGTCTATGAGATGTGAGCGGCAACCCCACAACAAAATCCATAGAGATGACTTCCCACTTGGACATAGGGACATCATGTGGTTGTAGGAAGCCTGTCGGGTGATGGTGGTCGGCTTTCACTTGTTGATTTTCTAGGCACTTGGCGACGAAATGGACTACATCGCACTTCATGCCTACCCAGAAGAAGAGTTTCCTTATATCTGTGTACATCTTCTTCACACACGGATGCGCACAATAAAGTTCTCTATGGGCTTCCTTCATTATGATGCTTCGAATATCCCCATTCTCAGGGATGTACATCCTTCCTCGATATCTTAATAGTCCATCTATTTCCAAACTATATCCTTCATACTTTGGATCTAACTACCTTCCGCTCTAGAGGTTTGAAGTAACCTTTAAATACCAACTCTCTCCTTGGAGTTGTGTCAACACATGTTCCCTCAGATTGACCTTTAAGGTTACCAAGGAGAAGACACATGGTCTCCTACTCAAGTCATCTGCGACCACATTTTCCTTTCCCTTGATGTACGAAATACCAAAATCGTACTCACTCATAAACTCACTCCATCGCCTTTGCCTGGCATTCAGATCTCTTTGAGTGAAGAGATGCTTTAAACTTTGATGATCCATTTTGAGCTCAAAGTTTCGCCCCACAGGATAGTGCCTCCAAATTTTCAGAGCTAGCATTACATCTGCCAACTCTAAATCATGAGTCACGTATAACTCTTCGTGCTTCTTCAACTTCCTTGATGCATAGGCTATCACTCCTCCATCCTGCATTAGCACGGCCCCCAACCCTTGCTTCGAGGCATCTGTGCAGACTGTGAAGTCCTTTTCCATATCCGGCACTCGTACAATTGGCGCACTGGTTAGTAACCTCTTAAGCTCAATGAATGCACTATCACATTCTTCTGTCCATTCATACCTAACCCCCTTGCGTTGCAAGTTGGCGATGGGTTTCACTATTTTTGAGAATCCTTCTACAAATCTCCAGTAATAACCTACTAGCCCCATGAAGCTTCTCACCTCATGGGCATTTTTCGACACTGGCCACTCCATAATGGCCTTTACTTTTTCTGGTCCACAGAGATTCCTTCGCCGGAAATGATATGACCTAAATAGTGAATCTCTTTCTGGAAGAAGGAACACTTCGACAGCTTCCCATACAATTTGTCCTCTCTAAGGCAGGACAACACTACTTGTAAGTGTTCCTCATGCTCTCTTTCGTTCTTAAAATAGATGAGGATGCCATCTAGAAAGACTTGTACAAATCAATATAAGTACTTCCGGAATACGTCGTTCATGAGGCTCATGAATACTGTTGGTGCATTGGTCAATCCGAAAGGTACGTCGACGAACTCGTAATGTCCAACCAAGTTCGGAAGGCAGTTTTTGGGATATCACCTTCCTTTATCCTTAACTAATGATACCCTTATCGCAAATTGATCTTTGAGAATATGGTTGTTCCTTTCATTTGATCAAAAAGGTCATCTATTTGCGGCATCGGGTACCTATTTTTCACTGTATCATGGTTCAAGTCCCTGTAGTCTATACACAGTCGCAAGGATCCATCCTTCTTCTTTGCAAAATTTACTGGTGCGCCCCAAGGTGAGACACTGGGCCTTATTAGCCCTAAGTCCAGTAACTCTTTCAACTGCATTTGCAATTCACAAAGTTTCGGTGCTGTCATCTGATACAGAGTCTTGGAGATTGGTTTTGCACTAGGTTTTATCTCAATAGTAAAATCAAGCTCCTTCTCAGGGGGTAACCCTGGTAACTCGTTCGGAAAAAACATGCTTAAATTCTGACAATACCGGGTACTGATCCACTGAGGGTCCCTTCCTTTCATTCACTGCTTCCACTACATATAATCGACACCCTTGTCTCAAGCATCGCTTAACCTTCATAGTTGATATAAAATGTAATGACACTTTTCTCCGTACCCCTGGATCTCTACTGGCCTTCCTTCGTCGTCGACACAAAGCACCCTCTTATGCAAAACAATATACCATGGCTCGGTGAGTCACTAACCAATCCATTCCAATGACTAGGTCATACGCCCCAAGAACAGTGACGCATACCTTCAACCTGGTAGTACGCACTCCCAGGTCTACTATACCATCATCAACACTAGGTCCTACCGCTTGTTTTTCCCCCGAAGCCATCTCAACTTGTTTAAAGTCATCGTGCTCGTAGACTTCCAACCCACTCTTTTCTAATGCAGATGGTGAAATGAAACTATCTGTAGCACCAGAATCAAATAAAATCTTAACCTTGGTATGATTTAGTGTACCTGATGATTAACCGCTGCGTAAATCTGGTGGGTGCTACTTGATCTCCCCATTGGTGCATTTCCTTCTCTATGCACAAACCCTGATTGTAACTCTGGGAAGTCACTCTAGTAATGGGGTCCTCCGCACCCCCAACAGGTAACACAAGATTGAACCTATGCATTATTATGTGACTGTCTCTGAAATGAGTTCCTTCCCCTGGAACCTCTGCCCCTACTAGTTGTTCCCTGAGATGGTCGTGGACCTGTCTGAGTTGTTGGCGATCAACGAGATGCTACACTCGCTGCCATTGAAATCCATGTGGCTACTGTCCTTGGCGCGACTCTTTACCATATGGAGGTGGCCTTGAGCCCCCTCCCCTAGAAAATTTCCTAGGGGCCTTCCCGACGATTCTAGGACGATGCGGAAAGGTCGACCTCATACCTCCATTCAAGTTCATGTGTTCCCCTACGTAACACGCATTTTCCACTGCTTCTACTACTGAAGACTGGTGGAATGGAATGAAAGGGCTTGGCGATTGGCTTGATTAATTGTGTGTAAGGTCTCATGAGCTTGACACTTGGATAATCGGAGATTATTCTTCAGGCTAGTACTTTGCTATTATTGATAATTAAACTATTTATATGTGAATTTATTTGTAAAAGTGATATGTGTGGCGTGTTGGTGTTATTTCTCTTCTTAAGGCGCATCGCTTGGTGGGTGGTCTTGGGTTCAAAACCCATGGACCCTCTAAAATTTTAATTAACCTTTTAATCTATTTTAACTTTACTCTAAATACACCATTAATTTAATTAAAATTTTAATTTGATAATTAGTTACACTAATAATTTTAAAGTTACATAATTATATTTTTAGTTTATTTTTAAATTTACTTTATACTAAATTATCGTAAATTAACTTTAAATTAATTAAAACTAAATTAACCTAAATTACTTTTATACCAAAATAATAAAAAATAAAAAATTTAAACGAGAACTCACGCACAATTTATAAAGGAAATTTAAAATTGAAGAAAATCGAAATAATTAAAAAAAAGTGTGGGCACGCATGGATTCCATGTGCCCACCATGCTTCCTCCAGCATCCTCCTAACCTAAATATAACCCCACACGTACTCTCTCATTATGCCCTAACCCTAATCGCCCTGTCGCCTATCCCTTTCGCAACAACGCCCAAGGTTTTCTTCTCCCTAACTCTGCAACTGCAGGCTCCTCCCTCGGTGGCTCGATGCTCAGCTCTGAGCACTAGTGTATGGCATAATAATAGGACTCCGTTGGCTATCATTTGTTTCCATATCTTACACTGAATCAACATAATCATCTGTGCAATGAAAAGGCATTTAATAAAACAGAGCTGAGGGATTTGGAAAATAGTTAATTTTCCTGGAGTAAAAGAGGTCGATGAGTGAATCCTGTAACTCAAAGCTAGCAGCAACGAAGGCTATGATATTGGGTGCAAGGATCACCACGTAGAGTTTACGTAGAGAAGGCCACAGTATTGGGTACGAGGGTCTCTCAGTAGGGTTTAACTAGAGCATGTGGGGCTGTTTTTATTTATTTATTTATTTATGTGCTATTATTTTATTTTTGTTTTGTGGAGAAAGCGTGCACTACACGACTTAGGCTTCTGAGCTCCCTCTCCTGGGCTCTTCCCTTGGTGCCTTCTCGCCTTCTGTGTGTTATTACTTACTGTTATGGTATATGATAGTGTTTATGTGCAATTTATTTTTCGTTGTTGGACGCTAAGTTTTGGCTGGTCGGCTCTCTTTCCAGCGTTTTTTGTTCTAATTTAAAAGCATCTGAATGTTTCATCCGCTTAAAATTTGAGAAATATAGTTTTTGTTGGTTATTTATTTCCTGGTGAGAGGGAATTCTTGCTATTCGATGATGATGAGTTTGGATACATGCTTGTTGATATTTTGGAGAAAAAAAAATAATGTAAATAATAAGGGCATGCGTTTTGATGCTGGGGCTCGAACTACTTTGGCATTTGACGCGTTGTGCACAAAGGCTTATTCGTGGGCTCGTCCTCCTCGACAGCTTGGGGTTTGGTGTTGGTTTTGTGTTACTAACTAACCCATGTTGTATAGTGTGCATGTGCATGGGGCCCTTGTGTGTCTTAACGTGTCAGCCTATGTATATTTTTTTTTTGCTCAGCAACTCCCATGGCTATTGATTTTCCTGGTACAGTGGTAAGACCTGTGGGCAATTTCAAGATTGTTTCAGAGTTCCACTAGTACACTCTAAATTCTAATGTTGATATACTTTAACCTTATTCAATTGGGTCTGACTTTCCAGGTGAGGATGGGAACTTGCCTCGCTGCGGCACCGATAAGTATTGCTTGTGGAAATTCAATTTTGGGGGATTCAATCTTGTCAAAGATATGTATGCCATCAATTACGTTTAGATTCTTCAACAGAGTGGTATTGGTTTCAAGAAAATACTGAGATTACATTTAGCTTCTGAATTCTTATAAATCATTGTCTAAATTCTTCTCGGATGAGTTGGAATCCCTCCTCGCTGCATTTTTATAAATAATTGTCTAAATCCTTCTCAGATGAGTTAGAATTGTTGATCGTTGCGTTTTTATAAATAATTGTCTAAATTATTCTCGGATGAGTTGGAATTCCTCCTCACTGCATTTTTATAAATAATTGTCTAAATCCTTCTCGAATGAGTTAGAATCCCTCCTCGTTGCATTTTTATAAATAATTGTCTAAATCCTTCTCGGATGAGTTAGAATTGTTGATCGTTGTGTTTTTATAAATAATTGTCTAAATTATTCTCGGATGAGTTAGAATCGTTGCTCGCTGCATTTTTATAAACCATTATCTAAATCCTTTGTTAATCGGGCTAGAATAATTGCTTGCTTCTTTTGTAGCAATTTTATAATTCATTGTCTAAAATACTTTCGCATTCTTTAGCCGCTTTTGTTAGACGACCCATATTTTGTAGTGACACTGCCTTCAAGAATATTGCCTCAAGCAATAGGCTGGTTGTGTGTAGTGAAACTTAATATGATGGTTCTTGGCATGATCGACCTCATTTAGAATGAGCTTTTTCTGAAATAGAAGACCGTAAGCATTGTTTTACAACATGTAATTCGATTCCCTCAAATACATGCAAGACAGCCTCAATGTTTCCTCTTTGATACTCTAATCTTATGCCTTTTTTTTTTAAACCTCGGGACAAATGAAAAATTTAGGTATCTCAACCATGACGAGTTTTTTTTTTCTCTGGAGATGGATGGATGTTGGTCAACTACTATTTATAATAAACTCCTACGAGATGACATTTCATGTAATCGACTTCAGTCGCCATAACTCTTTTGTCATCGCGCATTCCCACTGGACCTCACCCTCTCACACACACGCAATGCATTCCTCATTTCTCCAGTACCATTAATGCAGGAATTAGTGTTGGAAAACCGAGAAGCTTCTACCTATGATGGGGTAAAGGTGAGAAGAATAATAGTTTCTAATGGGGTAAAGGTCAGTAGATAACTTCCAGAAGTATTTCCTTTTATCTTTCTGCACTTAGGCAGAGACTAATAACCTTTTATCGTGTCTTCTCCAGCAGATAGCCAGCCCAAAAACCTGTGTAAACATTACACCTCAACCAAACTATACTATCCATTATCCACTACAACCATTATTGTTAATTTTTTTTTTTATCTCACATTAATTTCAGCTCAATTGATTAATATATTTTACTATGCAGGTTCAAACCAGATCATTGCTTGTGTGGTAGAAGGCACAACCTCCCTTCCTTATCCATCTGTTGAAAAGAGTGGTATAGCATTTGGTAGAAAGTAATTTAAATTCTTACAACCTCGTATCAAGTAATTACTTTCCTCATTGTTTTTATTGGATACCTTCAGATTGGGTGACAAATTTTGAATAAGAAAAACAGGTTAAGCACAGGAAAAGGCTTTGGGGATTTGTCTCTTTGCTTAAGTAATTATTTCATATTATTTGTATTAATTTTGTATCTCGTAATCTTTTGTTCAAGGGTAGAATTTATATATATATATATATATATATATATATATATATATACATACATATAAAGAAAGAAAATTCAGTTGTAGGTAGGCCCTTAAGGCTCCAGTGCTTCAAACTGAAGCTCTGATACCATGTGTAATAACCGTATAATTTAGCATCCATTAATTCCATAAACTGAAACAGTAACTTCTACTTGATTTCAGAACTCAGTAATTTCTTATAAATTCAACACATACGCATAAAAATTTATCAACGAATAATAATTTCATGATAGAAATAAACAATTTTACCATAATAATTTCATAACAGAATAAAAAAAATATGTAATTTAAAATACCTTGGTCTGATGCTAACCCTCCGCTTTTCGCTTGTCTTGTTGACCTTCCTGTTGTTTCCTTGCCCAGCTTGAAGCCACGGACCAACTCTGCCCAAACCGACTATCCGGCTCCCTAGCTCCAGGAAACCGAAAGGAATCCTGGCCCTCGTGCCCAAAACCCCTAGCAAACCGGTGCCCCTTGCTTCTGATTCACTGAAAACCCCGAAAGCCAAACTCCTCACACTAGCCATCTCCACCCAAATTCCCTCACCAAAATCCTCCTCCCAAAATGCTTCCTCCCCAAAAGAATACTTTCCACCGTAAGGCTCTTCCCATCATATTCCCCCTTCACTGACTCTCCCCCTTTCATTAATTTCCTTATCCATTTATTTATTATCTTATCCCCTCGTATTTATTATCTTATCTTATCCCTTATTAATATCTTATCCTTATATTTAATGTCCTATCCCTTCCTGACTACGTAAGTCTTTAACAAATTAAACTTATTAACCCCTTTAATTCTTTACTCAATTAATTAATGAGTCAATTAATAATTAATTAATCCTTGACAGACATGAACAAGTAATTAATAATAATTAATTAGTTAATATTATTTAAGAAATAATTATTGTTTAGCAAACTTTTAGGACAGTCAGATTATCAAATTAAATATAATTAATAATCCTATACATCTATTTAAGCAGGGTTGTTACACATCTCTTCTCAAAGATAAGCTACCAGGGCCCTAGCTAGTTTATTTCCATTCTGTCTGTAAGCATTTTTCAATCATTTGTTATTAATGAAATGAAGTCTTATTTCCGTTGCATCTATGCATTTATGTGTATTTATGTATTTCATTGTGTTCCTACATAAATCTGGATCAAATATTGAAGTGTTCAACGCACCCCTGGATTATAATGTGTTACTTGATCGTAGTTGGTTTTATGCGATGATTGTCGTCACATCTTTGATGTTTTGTATCTTATGATTTCTCCATCAAGGAAAGATTATCATTGTTGACCAACTTGAGTATACAACTCCATATCCCCACAATGTTGCAACAACTAATGTCCCTTTTCTAGGATAGAATTGTTTTGAGAGTGTAGGAGTAGGTCTCCTTAAGGATTTCTCTCTCATGGGGGTTTTTCCTTTGCCTGCTCCTCCCACCGCGTAGGTTTCCACATTAAACATGATTTCAACTCAAGTGTGAGGATCCTTGGAATTATCTAATCCTTTGGTAATACCTGGTCTCAATAAGCGTAGTTAAACATCTCTGTCAAGCTCATTAAAAAATGAAACAGACCCCCCTCCATTAGAATCAAGTCTCACTCTGGATCACATACTTGAACCTTCTTTTCCTCTGCCTAGTGAAAATGTTTCTATTAGTAACCATATGCCTAAACTAGGAAAGAAGAAGAGTCCTCAGAGGAAATGATGCTTGGAGGGCAGGTCTCCAGCCTCTGGACATCATGCCGGAGTGAAACCGCTAGATTTTATCACGCAAGTTGGGGGCAAATTACCTCTAGAGAGACATGTTGCTAGGAGCGATCCTCATTCGAGGATCTTTCCCATCGTAACGTAGTAGTTTTTCTAGAACGAAATAGTCTTTGTTCTTTCGCGTGCTCTTAAATACATGAGAATAGGTTACCGAGCTCAGTCTTTGATCTTTCTCGTGCTCATTAAAACATGAGAATAGGTTATCGAGTATAGTTTTATCTATTTTTCGGACTCGTAAAAGCTATACGAAAAAGGAACTCTTGGGAGTTTCCTTTAAGCTCTTTTCAGACTCCCTAAATATCAAAATATTTTTGAGTGATCTTGCTTCCTTTCACACACGTTAAAATGTTGAAAGGGTGTCTTTCGAGTGGTAATTTATCTTTTTTTCGGGCTCACAAGACTAACTACGAAAAATGAATACTCTGACCATTTTGGTTATGTTAAGACCTAAATAGTGGCACATTACCCCTTAATTGGGGCATATTACATTAGTAATGTTATTTTAGTTATGTCGGATTGGGTCCATTAGTTGTAATTGTACCTCCTAGTCTCCTATATATACCAAGGAGACATTTTCATTTGGAATCATCCTGTATTTGGACATTTATGTGGTGTATAAGGAGGTTTCCCCCTCAAAGAGGCTTATTATCTAAATTTCTCTCTTTTTCAAGGCATTGAGTACTTATTCTGATATTTTTCTGTGCTATATTGATATTTGGTTCTTAACATGTGGTATCAGAGCTCAAGGTCTTGGGGTTTTGCTGCTACATTTGAGACACCTTGGCATTTTCACTATAATTTTTTTCTACGATGTTTTAGAAGGAACCCCTTGGAGGATATTTAGTAGACAGATCAAGGTACGTTGGGTTCAAATTTTAGCTCCATAGGCCTTATACTTTCGGAGATACAGTCTGTGTAATATAGGGTTCTGGAATCATACTGAATTGAGCCATCGTGGAATTTTTGCTATAAAGTTTTTTCTGTAACGTTTCAGACCCTAAAATATGGAGGATATTCACAGAAATTATTAATGTATTTGTGACAAAAAATTCAGATTCTGGGTCATCTTACATTTGTAGATACACCCTGTGAAAGATAGGGTATATGACTAGTCCTATTGACTAGTCTCAAGAAGGCGTTTCGGGTAAAACAATCATAAATTATTCCTAGAGTATCCAAATTGAATAAGACTAGTTGCATTGGATAGTGGATAGTCTGTAGTATTTCTTGTACAATATTCAGAATTTTATATCAATTATTTTGTGTGGGGCACACTATACAAGTGAGATCTCTTGGAAAGGCCAAAAATCATCAAGTTGTGGGGAAGTTACCATAAATTCCACTTGGCACATCCAATTTTGGTCAGAATTGTGGAATTGCAGAGAAGAAATATCATAGAAATACAAAAAAAAAAATCCATACCCAGAAGGGCCGGAATTTTGGAGATACATCTGAAGAAAGATTGTCTAGCAGAACCACCTCAAAATCAAGGTTTAAAAGTGATACTTGACCAACATGCCACAAAAAAAGGGAAATTCTACACCAAATAAGACTCCAGACAATCCTACTTGGACTCTTGATGAAGGTGAAGAAATGTGTAGGGACATAAATGATTTACAAAAGAAAACAGTGACAAAAGATGAACTACAAGGGATGATGGATGGTTTAAAAAGGGAAATCATGGAAGGATTGAAAATTTTCCTAATAGAGAGGACACCTAAAATTGAAAATGTATCCCATGAAATTCATGATGTGGACAGAAGGAAGATGAATTAAGAATGGATAAACTCCAACTTTGGGTTGAAGACCAACCATGTTCTTAAGATCAATATGAGGAAGTTTGATGGCAAGTAACCAATCACATGGATACTTCAAATGGAGAAATTCTTTGATCTACATGATGTGCCACATACACAAAAGGTATGAATTGCTTCTTTATATTTAGAACCCAATAAATTTGTGTGGTATTGATGACTTTGTTCTCGCAAATCACTCGTCACTTGGAAAATTTTCACAGAAGAAATGATAGCACACTATGAAGATACAAGGAGCGATACCTTCTTTAGCCAATGGATGTGAAAACTTCCTTCTTGAATGGTGTCATTGAAGAAGAAGTGTATATAGAACAACCTCAAGGATTTGAAGTTGAATATGGGATGACTCATGTGTGCAAGTTGAAGAAGGCTCTATACGGATTGAAGCAAGCTCCTAGAGCTTGGTATGGATGGATTGACAATTTTCTGATGAACTTGGGCTTTACCAAGAGTAAATAAGATTCTAACCTTTACTTCAAGGTTACGAATGATGAGTTTTTTATATTGTTGTTGTATGTGGATGACTTATTCTTAACTAGAGAAGAAAATCGCATCATTGAATGTAAGAAGAAGTTCATTGCAGAATTTGATATGAAAGACCTTGGCCTAATGCATTATTTCTTAGGTATTGAGGTATGGAAGAGCCCAGAGAGGATCTTCCTTAACCAACAGAAGTATGTAGTTGAAATACTGAAGATATTTGATAAGTTGGAGTGAAAGTCCATGAATACACCCATGGAAACAAAGTTGAAGCTCTTGATTGACTCTTTGTCAGAATTGATTGATGCTACGCTATATAGACGGATCATTGATGTATCTCATGAACACCAGGCCAGATATATGTTTTATTGTGAACACCTTGAGTCAATTTTTTGTAGTGCCTAGACATGTTCACCTAGTTTCTACAAAAAATGTGATGAGGTACCTTAAGGGTACATTAAATTGTGGTCTCAGTTATGATGGAGATCATGACTTCAGACTGAGTGGATATACTGATTTAGATTGGGTTGGAAGTGTCTCTGATAGAAAGAGCACTTTGGGATGTTGTTTCAGTCTGGATCAATGGTAGAGTAGGAAGAAATCAAGCATTGCTCTTAGCATGGCAGAAGCATAATAGAATACATTGATGCTTGTTATGCCAGTTGTGAAGCCATATGGATTCGAAAGTTGTTGACAGGTCTATTCGACCTAGAGTTGGAAGCAACCATGATCCTATGTGATAGCCAAAGCTACATAAAAATGACAGAGAACCCTATGTTCCATGACAAATCAAACACATAGAGATCTGATATCATTAAATCTGTGATATGGTGTAGAGAGGAGCCATAAAGCTCCAGTATGTTAGCACGAATGAACAGGTTGTTGATGTGTTGACCAAGCCTCTATCTCATGTAAAGTTTGAGCACTTTCAAGATAAACTTGGTGCAGTCTAAAAGGACCTCCCTCGAAAGGGGGAGTAGTGTTGTGATTGCAGCCCCATGATGATGATGTCCCAACCTAGTGTTGTGATGCCAGCCTCATGTTGATGATGTGCCAGCCTAGTGTTGTGATGCTAGCCTCGTGACAATGATGTGCCATCCTAGTGTTGTGATGTTGTACCATCCTCGTGTTTTGATGATGTAACGGCCTCGTGTTGTGATGATGTACTAGCCTCATGCTGTGATGATGTACCAGCCTCGTGTTGTGATGATGTGCCAGCCTTATGCTGTGATGATGTGTCAACCTTGTGTTGTGATGATGTGTGTCAGCCTCGTGTTGTGATGATGTGTGTCAACCTCATGCTATGATGATGTGTGTCAGCCTCGTGCTGTGATGCCAGCTTCATGTTGATGATTTTTTGTTGCCAGTCTCGTACTGTGATGCCAGCTTCGTGCTGATGATATTGTGTAGTTGGCTTCATGTTGTGATGTCAGCTTCGTGCTGAAGATTCTTAACCTAGTTATGATGTTGATGATGCTCCAGCATTTGTGTTGTGTTTTTGTTGATGTTGATGATACTCCAACCTTTTTGTTGTGTTTTTGTTGATATTGATGATGAGAAAAACTTTCGATGATTTATAGATATGCTAGTCATTGTTCCAAGATGTTGATGATGATGTTGCCCTCTCTCTCACCTGATGTTGTTGTAGAATACCCTTCTTATTAAGGGCGAGTGTTGAAATATTGTAACTGCAAAGAGTATTCAATTTATTATTGATATATTATTCAATAGATCAATCCCCTTTTATGGATTGATCATGTCGGGAATTGTAAATGACCAAATCCCCTTTTGCAGATTGGTCAAACCCTAATTGTAATATGCTAAATGAGAATTTGACCCCTAGAATATATTAAAGTGGTTATAACCACCTAGAATGAGAAGTCGGCCCTGCCAGTGAAAAGACACCTCAGTTCGGCACCTTCCAAATTTTATAAATAAGAGAGGCCAATGCCTCATTTGGTCACTCACTCACTTGTTCATCAGAGCGCAAGTTTGGAGCTGCAGTTGGAGAAGAAGGAAGAGAGAGAGAGGCACATTCTTGGTAGAGGAATTTATGTAGTGTTTAGTTTATTCTCTTGGCATTGTATTGGCTATCTATATTAAGGAAGTTTTTTTTGGGTTTTCTCCCCCATGAGGGTTTCCCAGGATAAATGATGTGTCTCTTGTGATTGTGTATTTCTCAGTGATCCTATATATGCTATGGTTATCTAGTAAATTCAAAAGAAACATAATAATATATTAAACCTTAACAACCCTAACAAGATTAAGGCCATGATGGGCTGGCCAATTCCCAAAACATTGAATAATATTAGAGGATTTTTGGGTTTGATAGGTTACTACCACAAATTTTTTCAGCACTATGGAAAAATAGTAGCACCTTTAACGGAACTAACTAAGAAGGATGCATTTTCATGGACTCCAAAGGCAACTAAATCTTGTAAACAACTTAAAGAGGTGATGTGCAAAGCTCATGTCTTGACCACTCCAGACTTCACAAAAACCTTTATTTTGGAATGTGATGGATTAGGAAATGGAATTGGTGTTGTCCTAATGAAAGAAGGAAGGCCCCTGGATTTTGAAAGTCGGCCACTCAAGGGAAAGGACTTACACAAACCCATTTATGAGAAGGAAATGATGGAAATACTACATGCATTGAAGAAATGGTGCCCTTACCTAACAGGTAGGCACTTCAAGGTCAAAACAAATCATGATAGTCTTAAATACTTCTTGGAACAAAGACTATCTTCAGAAGAACAACAAAAATGGGTGACCAAGATATTGGGTTGTGATTTTGAAATCGTTTATAAAAAAAGGGAAGCAAAATGTTGTGGCGGATGCACTCTCAAGAAAGGATGAATATGTTGAAGCCTTTCTCTGTGTTATCTCGATCATCCAACCCGAGTGGATAATATAAGCAAGGGATGAATGGAAGAATGACGAAAACGTGTGGACTCTCATTCAAAGGTTGCAGCAGGATTCCAGTGCATCAGATACATTTACATATAAAAATGATTCACTATGGTACAAAGATCGCTTATATTTATGTAAGAACTCCCAACTCAAACAAAAGGTATTATTGGAATTGCACACCCCTCCGGTAAGAGGGCACTCATGATTTTTGAAAACCTACCATAGGGTCAAGAAGGAATTTTTTTTGGATGGCCTTAAAACTGATGTTCAAAGGTTTGTGGCAGAATGTTTGGTTTTCCAACAAAACAAGGTGGAAATAATTAAGACCTAGGTATTTTAAAACCATTAGCCATCACAAGGTTACCGAAGTCTAAAGGAAAGAGTGTCATCATGGTGATTGTTGATAGAATGACCAAGTACGCACACTTTTGTGCACTCTCTAATCCCTTCAAAGCCAGTACAGTTTCCATCGCATTCATGGAGACATTTCAAAAGCTACATGGAAGCCCAAAGATTATTGTAAGTGACAAAGATCCCATCTTCACTGGACATTTGTGGAAAGAATTATTTTCTTGTTTGGGTACTCAATTGGCTCATAGATCATCCTATCATCCTCAATCTGATGGACAAACCAAGATAGTGAACAAATTTCTGGAAGGCTACCTTCGTTGCTTTATCTCTTATAAATAAACACAATGGTTCAAATGGTTACCCTTGGCAAAATGGTGGTATAACACTTCCTTTCAAAATGCAACAAAAATAACACCCTTTATGGCACTCTATGGATACCACCCTCCTTCCATAACTTCTTCTCTAAAAGAAAAATATAAGGTTCAAGCAGTGGAAGATCACATCGAGCATCAACAACAAGTTCTCCAAATCTTAAAGGACAACCTGACCATGGCACAAAATCGCATGAAATAACAAGCAGATAAACATCGTAGTGAAATAAGTTTTGAAGTAGGGGATTGGGTGTATTTAAGACTACAACCATACAAACCGATGTCCCTCAAGAAATCTAAGAAGGATAATAAATTATCACCGAAGTACTCTGGCCCGTATAAGGTGTTGCAAAAGATTGGTACTATGGCATACAAATTGAAGTTGTTTGCATCTTCATGAGTACACCCAGTTTTCCATGTGTCATGCTTAAATAAGGTTATAGGTGATAAGATCCCAATTCAAACTATATTTCCAGAACTTGACGAGGAAGGAAAAATCATATTGGAGCTTGAAGCCATCACTAACACAAGAATTCACCAGCTGAGAAATAGATTCATTTTAGAGTATCTCATTAAATGGAGGAAACTACGGGATGAATATTCCACTTGGGAAGATGAGTCTTTTATACAGAAGCATCCAGAGTTACTCAAGCATTGTAGACAACACTTTTCTCAAGGGGAGGGGCATGTTAAGCCTTAAATAGTGTCACATTACCCCTTAATTGGGGCATACTACATTAGTAATTTTATTTTATTTATGTCGGCTTGGGTCCATTAGTTGCAATTGTACCTCCTAATCTCCTACATATACCAAGGAGACATTTTCATTTTGAATCATCTTGTATTTGGACATTTATGTGGTGTATAAGGAGGTTTCCCTCTCGAAGAGGCTTATTATTTGAATTTCTCTCTTTTTCAAGGTGTTGAGTACTTATTCTGAGGTTTTTCTCTGCTATATTGATATTTGGTTCTTAACAGGTTATAAGATTTCTCCTTCACATTATTTTATGCTTTTTTGGGCTTGGGAGACTAAATTTATGAAAAAGTCATCCATGGAGTCATCTTTAAGTTTTTTTTCAGACTCTCTAAACATGAAAAACCATTGAGTTTACCTTCTTTAAGCTCGTAAAACTATGCATCGAAGGACCTATGTGAGTCCAATCTCCAGGACCCATCTGGGGTTGAACCCCTCCTTCATCAAGTTCGTTAAACATATGTCAAGGGATTCATATGAAGGATGAGATATACCAAGCATTTGTTATCCTCCTCAAGCTCGTTAAAAAGGAAAAAGGTACTCATCCATCTGTATGGGGGAAAGAATTGAAGGAAGTGGGTCAAGTTTTTTGCAATCCTTTATGGCAACTATTGTCTCCCTCGAACATGGCCCATGTTTGTGTCTCGTCTTATAGTTGGGTAATCTACTTTCCTCTGATTCATACCAATTCTCTGTGTCGCCATACTTTTTTCTTCAGTCAAATAGTTCTCTTATTGTTGTCAAATTACATTCTTGGTACTCATCAAGTCAATGTTTCCAAGTCAGTTTTCATGCTTCATAATGTTCAAGGGAAGTTTCACTTCCAACCATACATCTATAGTATTACCAGTTTTCATTTCCTGTGTCAGTCCATACTCATTCAATTCACCATCTTACATCACTTTCCTATCTCTATTTTGTGTCGATGATGGGGGATACATCAAGGCCCTCCTTCGATGACTTTGTTCTTGTTGACTTCAGCACATTATTCGGGATTTAGACTTAGAAACCAGTTAGTACCTTGGTACATGCATGCCTCAATGGCAAGCCTCCTTGATTCTGATGGTAGGTTTACATCATTGACCTCTAATCATATGATTCCATGAGTGTTTAACCTCGGCTCATTTATTCACATTCCTTGGAATGTACAAGAGTAGCTTGGGAGTCGTTGACATCATTGGTGATTTCCCTTGCACTTGTTAACAGTTTACATCAATGACTGGTAATCAAGTGGTTGCTACCATGTTCAACATCAAATCATCTATTCACATGACTAGATTCGTACCGCATCGAGATGAGGACGAAGACCCTAGGTTGGGCATTCACTTTTTTATGTGTTTTTCCCAAGATGTGATGGAGATCCTTTGAGCATGTAAAATATTTCAATATAATCACCATGTTGGCAATGTTACTGATATATATGTTTTCACATAGATCTACAGTGTATTGATCTATGGCAATGTTTTCTCATCTTGTAGCTCCATTGTGTATTTTTTCATGGTTGCGATCAGTTCATGTCATGGAGGTATGGATCCACATTGTATCTCTGGTGGACATATCCTTAGTCATTATTCTCATGGATCCGCAGTGTATTGGTTGCAGGCCTTACTTTGTGTCATATCGTACTTCGAGCATAGGTATGTATGCCTCGGAAATGGAACATATATTAATAGTGTTTGATGATTGTTTGCAACTTATACCAAGTTCTCCCACTCTAGCACCCTTGCATTGAAGAATTTGTAAAGTGTTTCACTCATCATTTTCTCTTCTGACCTCACACTTTAGGGGGCATATGTTACACATTGAAATTCCACATTTTCGTTTCATGCCCTAAGTGTTGCAAGTGTCACAAAGCATCACAAAGTGATGTATGCACCTCGGTAAGTGGTGTATTCACTATCGCAAGTGTCATATGCACCTTCCCAAGTGTCTCATTCACTTTGTGAGGTGTCGTCACCCATTGATACCATTAAAACAGTTGGTCATGACCCATAAATCATATGAGAGGAGGAAAACCATCATTTTTAGGTCAAAACACACTTTTTCCTTAGAAAATTCAACCCATTTTTTAGCATTTATGAAGGGTGGCACCCCACTATCCATATTGGGGGTGGACCCATGGCATCCCCTCTACCACCATAGAGGAGCACCATTTTTAGGGTGGTGCCATGTCTCTCATTGGGGCGGAGCATCGATCTTGTTGAGAGAAAGGGGGGATCTCCTCCACCTTAATATATGGGCCATCTCTTTGAGATAGGGTTGGTAGTGTTCAACCCTCATGCTTGGGATTCACTTTAGGATCTTATCCAAGCCTCAAGGAGCCATATCCTAAACCATATCCCTCATTTTATCATGGTAGTTGTGCCTCTCAAGCCTATATATTGAGGGATTTCCAAGGTGAAAGGGAGGGAAGCTTTCAGGTATCAAACCTTTGATCATGGTAGATTCGTGCAAGGGTTGGAAGAGGAGAGCTTGGAGAGGTTGCAACTGCATCCATGGTTTTTAATTATTCTCTTTGGGTTCTCATTTGAATATAGTTGGCCTATTTCCTTCAAGCTTGTGTATTTATGCATGTTCTTATATATTGTTCCTTCAATCTTTGTAGATGAATTTGTTTGATCTAATCAACTATATTAGGAGGTAGTTATTTATGTTTGCTTCCTATTGTAGGTATCAAGTTGCACCAGGGATTTTGGAGATCAAGTACGGATTGGAAGCAGTGAGTAAAAACTTCGAAACAAGGTGCATCGCACTCTTTCTCCCTCTATCTTTTTTATTCGTGCAAGGGTTGGACGAGGAGAGCTTGGAGAGGATGCAATTGCATCCATGGTTTGTAAGTATTCTCTTTGGGTTCTTATTTGAATATACTTGGCCTATTTCCTTCAATCTTGTGTATTTATGCATGTTCTTGTCTATTGTTCCTTCAATCTTTGTAGATGAATTTGTTTGATCTAATCAACTAGAGTAGGAGGTAGTGCTTTCTGTTTGCTTCCTATTGTAGGTATCAAGTTGCACCAGGGAGTTTGGAGATCAAGTATGGATTGGAAGCAATGAGGAAAAACTTTGAAACAAGGTGCATCGCACTCTTTGTCCCTCTATCTTTCTGATTGGTCAAACTAATATCAAAGGGATGTTAGTGTCCACCTGTACTTTTATGTCTTGGTATTAGGGGTCTGTAATCCAAGGGAGGTTTCATATTTCTACAGACGAAACATTCTGCAACAACAAGCATCATCATACATTCAATTCCATGGAGTATTTATATTAAACAAATATCATCGACATGCAAGAACACAAAACACATCTCATCAATGATTATTAATGAATGTACAATATAAAAAAAATTCCCACCAACAACACCATCACATATAAAATAACCTTAATTACTTGAGCATATAATGCCTTAAAAGAGTATCTTTTAAAAATCAATGCTCAAATGAAAAGCACTAATGAATTCATATAACTAACCAAAATACTTCCAGTAATGGGATTAACATTATTGATTACAACAAAGGATATTTGACAAGTGAGTACCATGTCTGATCAAATACATACATATATTTAATAATATCAGAGGCCTTAAGAACCATGGTGAATACAACAAATATCATTGATGTGTAACAACTAATCTCATCATAAAGTGCAACCAGTAGAGAATTCCAAAAAAGGTGATGCAATTTCCTTCCTTGTAGTATTAACATTGATTTTCCTTGCATGGATCTTTGTTGTCTTCTTGGGTTCTATAGAGTTCCTTGATTAATTTCCAAATCTACCTTGATAGGGAATTGATACACTAAGTGTCCCCTTTTTCCACATTTGTAGCATTTAAAACTTTGATTGTTGGATTCAACATAACTTCTATGATCTACTCCCTTTACATCCTTTGGGAGGGATGCAAGATCGGTTCCCTTTTTCTAGTTCTCTTAGTTGTTGAATTCTTGGTTGATCCTCCCACTCGAATCACTCATCTATTTGGATTTTTCTCCATGTAGCCTAGTTCTCTATATCGCATTTGTTAAAGTCTTAGGCTTGAAGGTTTGGACCTTGTCTCTAATATGATCTCCAATACCACAATGAATCTGTTGAGCCAGAGCTCTTCATTGAGTCCATGGGGATACTTGTTTAAATCCACAAACTTGAGATCATGTAGTTCCTCAGTGATGTTGCCCTACTTTAGTGATTAATTATCATTTTCCTTCTTGCAATATTAGAACTCACCCAAGTGCTTATCTTCAAAGTGCTTCTTGAACTTATCCCAATCAAAATTCTTCTCGTCTACTTTCTCTTTCTTCTTTAGGTGGTCCCTCCAAAGGTTCACATCATCTATAAGCTAATAACCGGTGAACTTGGTATTCTCTATTTTGATATTATGGTAGTTGTGGGAGGTATTAACCTCCATGTGTAACCCTGAAATATTCCAGAAAGAAAGAAGAAACCTTAAAGCCTTGGAAATAACCCTAGAAGACAAGTTGGCTATAGAAAATAATTAATATTGAGTCTTTAGCCTATAGAAAGAGAAGTCAACCCAGACAGCTAAGAAAGAGTAGTATAAATACAGGATTCTAGGGCTCATTTTTACACACACATCTCGCAACTGTAGAAATTTAGTAAGTGCGCAAGTCTGAAGAGTAGTTGCAGTTGCAGCTATTGCAACTAGTATTTTTTGTTTTAAGCTTGGAATTTCTCTTGGTTATGGTTTGGACTTTCTGGTTGGTATGATAGATCTAGAGAGTGGTACGCTAGATATGGAGAGTGGTATGCTACCTTGATTGGCTTTTGGACCTAGGGTTTTCTTCCGAAATTATTCTCTTTGTCAAGGTTAAGGTACTCGGGGGTGGCTTCGGCCTATGGTTGGGTGACAATATTGATATATTTTCTATGATTAAATGAGCACACTTATTATTTCTAATAGGTTATGGTCTCAAACTATCTTTGGATAGTCTAACCATTGGAAGATAGATTGGGAGGATTTGCTCAGTTACAGTTGCAGTTGCAGTCAAAGATTTTGTTGGAGCAACAAAACCCTAACCCTCGTGTTGAGGCACCTTAAGTGAAGAGATTGACCTAATTTATGGATATCCTAGTGCACCCTAACCTATCACACCTCCTGGTATTCTCAACAAGCTAAGACGTCAAGTTTGATTTTTTGGTCAAAGTCAAAGGTTGACCAATTCAAACCAGTCATGACTTACTCTATGAAGTCAAAAAACAAGTTAGAAGGAACTTCTAACTTCAGAGCATGGAAGACAATGATTTACCTCATCCTTGCCAAGAATAAAGTGTTGGATATCCTGAAAGGAAAGATCATTGAACCACAGTTTGAAGAAGGAAAAGAGAAGGAACCTCGGAACGTTGCAGCTATGGAAAAGTTCAAGGACAATGATATCAATTCCATGAGTTTTTTAGTGGAATCTGTAAAAGACCACTTGATACCCTACATCTCTCATCTTTACTCCTCTAAGAAGATGTATGATTCCCTAACTAATCTCTTCTCAATCAGAAACATTGGACAAGTAATGAGTCTGAAGAATGAGCTTCGTGACATGAAATTGAATGATGATGAAAGCATAACATCATACTTTGTGATAATCTCTCAGTTAAGAGATCAACTACAAGCTATTGAAGAAATCCTTTCAAGGAACTGGTAAATATAGTACTCAATAGCCTTCCCAAGACATGGGATGCATTTGTCGCAAGCATGACGCAAAGAAAGGAATATCTCACATTTGAAGAACTTTGGACTTGATGTGCACAAGAAGAATCAAGGATTAGCACAAAAGAGAAATCCCAAAAGAAATACGACGATCAATCCTTCACAACAAAAATTCAATAATTTCACGAATCAAAGGAAATTTGACGTAAGGAAGGAAATAGACGAAGCATCAGTTGCCGAAGATAGGGAACCCTCAAAGAAGGCCAAGCAGGATAAAACAGTCTTCTTCTTCTAAGACAAGGTAAATATTCTTCATAGTTCTTGTACATACCATGTTTACATAGTTTCTGTACATATCTTGCATATCTATTTCTTAGAAGATAAGATGTTCAAGTGAAACAATACCTATGGAAGAATAACAAGATAAGGATTTCTATCATGATGACTAAAAGTCAAGAAATACACATGAAAAGATGAAGTACATTGACAATCCTTGGTAACAATTCATGTAGAAGCTATTACATAAGTAACAAATGCAAGATAAGCCAAAAGCATAATCAAACTTGAAGAAACCCAGAAGAAGTCAAAACAAAAATAATTCAAAAATCAAGAGGAAATTAGAAAAAGACTTGTGACACTTTGCAAAAGGCAATAAGGATAAAAACAAAAGTGTGGACTCTCTTAGATGGATGGAGTTGATTACAGAATTCCAAAAGAAGAGCATGAATTCATGCATGAAGCAAGGATTAGGAGGGAGCTAATTCTAAATGATATGATTCATTGAGGATTATGAAGTATTTGTCCATGTTCCAATTGAAATTATTAGCCATGATAAGCAGCATGTGTTCGGTTTGACTCTAGAAGAAGTCTTCTTCGAAAAGAATCCTTAAAGTATCCTTGGTTGTCCATCTACATCCATGATCCTATGATGAAAGGAAGAAGTCAGAATCGCCAGGGCATATAGAATACCCCATAGCTAAAGAGATACATGAGGAAGAACATGAAGATTCCAAGAAATAAAGAAAAACAAGAACAACCAGTTATTATACCAAGAATCACAAGACTACCATCTTGGTTTGAACCCACTAAGAAGAAATCGAGAAAAATAAATGGAAGTTATGATAAAGAATAGTGTGTGTAATAAAATTTGAAAAATACTTATGAATGGAAGCATTAAAACATTCATAGATTCTTCCAGAAGGAGGGAGAAGACTATGACAATAACTTGTTCTAGCAAACCAGATATACCGCTTGTAGTATCCATGGATTGGAATTTACATGTAAAATATTTTTCTTCCCAATAAAGAAAGTGAGAAAGAATATTATACTATAAAGAGACTCATGTATGTAGATATAAGAAGACCTTGTATGGATTCAAACGACCTGATGTAGAGTATCTCATATACAGCAGAAGTGTGGTGAAAATTTTCTATGAAAAAGATAGTGTATCAGAATAGTTACTCAGAAGTCTGGGAAGATGGATTTCTAATCCATGGAAAACTCTCATGATGAAAAAAGAAGTTCTACTTGGATATGTTTCAGTTTGAGCCTTTCCACGATGTTATGAGCTAGCAGGAAATAGAAGTGTTGAATTCGACCATGATATATTGTAATGATCAGAGCTATATGAAGCCTTCAGAGAAAACCAATGTTCCATGATAGACTGAAGTACATTGAGATCAATCATTATACTCTTCATGATGAAGTCCAGAAAAGAGAAGTGGCTCTCCAATATATCTCCATAGATGAGCAGATAGCAAATATTTTTGTAAAATCCTCTGCCCAAGATGAAAATTTTGCGTACTCAAGAAACAAGTTGGGGCTCGTGGAGACGAATTTCTTATTGAAAAAGAAAGAGATTACTAACAGATTGGGAGGGAGAAATTATATGTTATTGATTTATGGACAGTCATTTTTCATTTTGAAAAATGGTCCAGGATGATCAGTTCCTTTCCAGTTCAGAAATTGGTTTTATACTTCTGACGGACAGGCATTTCCAGTTCGGAAAATAGTCCAGATCAGACAGTCATTTTCGTAATGAAAATGGTCCGATATATTTTTGATGTACCATAGACAGTGATTCCCCTTGTGGCCAATGTGGGGGAATAGTCTAGGACAGTCATTCTTCTTGGAAGTCACTCTGAGTAATGGTCAATTAGAATGGTCTACCTCGTCGGGCAGTCATTCTTTCGAAGTTCATAGTTGTGAACAGTTTCGAAGAATGGTTCATTTTGGAGGTTGGTGCAAGACAATCATTTCCATTAGGAAATGGTCTGGATAGTCATTCCCTAGGGTAGACTCATTCTCTCCAAGTTGCACTATGATTAGTGCCAGAGGAATGGTCCAGGTTTAGCAATCAGGGACACCTAGTGATGATAGAGTCTAGGTCATATACCCATGATTATCTACGACCTACTATATATACTACCTCCTAGGCATTCCTTAGGGAAGACTCATTCTCTCCAGGTTGCACTATGATTAGTGCGAGAGGAATGGTCGAGTTAGGTGAATGGTCCAGGCTAATAAATCAGGCACAGTTATTCTTCTATGCTTGAGAAGAATAGTCCATATATCCCATGGTTGATGTTTTACTTTATGAGGGAATATTCTCTTCCATATCTCACAGATGTGAGTGGAAGAATGGCCCAGATGACTCAATTTATGTCATGATAGTGTTTTATGCAAGTTGATATCAAATGATATGAATGTTGTGGAGATTGTATGTCTTTGGACAGTAGATGTATGCTATTGTGGTGGATGTTTTCCATTGGTTGTGACTATGTGTCACTGATTAAGTAGTTGTGTGCTACTTGGTGTTGTTGTGTACCATTGGATAGTAGTTGTGTACTACTATGGATGGACATAGTTGTGTTCTATTTAATGGAATTGTTCTAATTTCCATGAAGACTATCAATAGTGTTGGAAATGATTACCAACTAGATGGATAGTTAGTGTGTTGGTGGACAAATATTCTCCAGGTGGAAAATGGTCCAGGACAGTTATTCTTCTAGGAAATATGTCCAGATTAGAAGAATAGTCCTTGTATCCCATGGTGTGGCTTCCAGCATCTGTTGGAACAGTTATTCTTCTAGGACATATGTCTGGATTAGAAGAATAGTTCTTGTATCACTCTATGGAGTGAGTGACTTATTCAACATCATGCATGATTACTCAGATGGAGTATGGATTCGAGAGATGATGTAGTTGATTTTATCAAATGATACTGATAGTGATGATGGTGCTCGTGATTTGATCATGAGATAGTCTATGTGGCTATGATGATGCTACCAGTTGAATGGTATGTTTGTGCTCAAGACCATTGTTTTCAATACCTCCCTAGCTAGGAGGGAGTGTTGATAGTATGGTATTTGAGGGAGGTATTAACCTCCACATGTAACCCTGACAAGAATAGAATATTCTGGAAAGAAAGAAGAAACCCTAAATCCTTGGACATAACCCTAGAAGACAAATCGGTTAAAGAAAAAAAATCAATATTGAGTCTTTAGCCTCCAGAAAGAGAAGTCGGGCCAGACATCTAAGAAAGAGTAGTATAAATATAGGATGACAGATCTCATTTGTACACACACATCTCGCAATTGCAGAACTTCAGTAAGTGCGCAAGTCTGGAGAGTAGTTGCATCTGCAGCTATTCCAACTAGTATTTTCAGTTTTAGGCTTGGACATTCTCTTGGTTATCGTTTGGACTTTTTTATTGGTATGATAGCTCTGGAGAGTGGTACTCTAGCTCTAGAGAGTGGTATGCTACCTTGATTATATTTTGGACCTAGGGTTTGCTTCTGAAATTATTCTCTCTGTCAAGGTTAAGGTGCTCAAGGGTGGCTTCGACCTATGGTTGGGTGACAATATTGCTACATTATCTATGGTTAAATGAGCACACCTATTATTTCTAACACTCTAAGGGGTTGAAGTCATATAACATCATGTGTGTTTCAATGTTAACCAACCAAACTTCTACTGCATTCCCTTCCTAAAGATCTCGTTGAAGGTGGAAGTCTTCTACTTCCTTAGTTCATAACCCAATTTTCGACACTTAAATGAATCCTCATGGTTGGGGTTCTCATCTATTAAGGGTCTCTTTCCTATATTCTTAGACATGGATCCTAGAGATTCCAACATTCCCTTGATCTCTCAAACATAAGAAAACTACTCACCCTCTTGGCTCTTCAAT
>ML803408.1:0-43045 GCA_009831015.1 Picea engelmannii
AGAACATGAGAAAGAATATGTTACTTATGACTTAGAACCTATTGCAGTAATGCATACTTTGAAAATGTGGATGCATTCAAGAATTCTTTCCTTATGACTTAGAACCTATTATTGTAATGCATACTTTGATGGGCCTCCACTTTTTCAAGAATGTGGGTTTGGCTCGGGACTGTAATGCATACTTTGATGGGCCTCCACATTTTCAAGAATTCTTGCCTTATGACTTAGAACCTATTACTGTAATGCATAATGCATTCAAGAATTCTTTCCTTATGACTTAGAACCTATTATTGTAATGCATACTTTGAAAATGTGGGATGGATGGATGCATTCAAGAATTACGCAATGGGTTAGGGCAATATTTTTGGGCAGAGGCAGTGGGTATTGCATGTTACCTGGTCAAAAGATCACCCTCATCAGTGTTGGATGACAAGACTCCACAAGAGGTGTGGACTGGTAAGAAGGCTTACCAGAGTTCCGAGCCAAACCCTTGACCACAAAGGCATCCCCCTAAAGCCAACAAAGCTTTGATACCAGTTGTTAGGTTTTTAACCGAGCATAATGAAACATAATTGCGAGAGAGAAATATTACACACATAAGTAACCGTATACTTAGACACAAAATTGTCCTGGAAAACCCCTATGGGGAAAACCATCCTAATAATAGATCTATTATTAACCTTGACCTAAACTGGCCAAGTCGGGCCAAGTGAGCTAGCCACACCTCACCTCCAGGCCACTTTACAATGGAGCCTTACAAGCCTTATAAAGGCTTATTCACATGCATTCTCCGACATACAAACCCATGGGCCATCAATACCATGTGTCCGAAACCATTTGCTGAGACCTAAACCATTTTGACTCATTCCCTAGTCAAGGTTAACCCTAGTGCTTGTGCCTTGAAGATTCTAGGTTTTACCCTCGATACCATCCTTGAAATGAGGGGAAGTACTTGGGGGTTTTCTCTAGGCTTTGTAATCTGGGAATAAAAACAAAAAAAAATATATGCAGAAAAGTTATGCATGCAAGAATAAAGTGCATAGAGAATTCATTTTTTTTTACTAAAATTGGAGAATTTTTATTATATAAAGACTACATCTTGGCAAGAAATTACATATAGAGTCAAAAAATCCCAACAAAGGGGAGGAAATACCATATTTTAAGCCAAGTTATGTTGGTATTGAAAGATACAATGAATCGACAAAGATTGACAACCCTTCCAAGCAAAAATTCTATTAGGGTAAACCTTGTAGAAAACACCTAGACAAAACCAAAATGAAAATTCATGCAGAGCTAATTAGGGGGGACCTGTCCTAATTGGCCTCTTCCATTTCTTCATCCTAGTTTGCTCGAGGGGCCATTACACTAATGTCATGGAGCTTCTATGGACGTGGACTATAATTGGAAAATCATGAGCCTCTTGAAGCAATCCCATAGTGTCCGTCGAAGGCGGGTTGAAGCTTGATTTCCTCTAAGTTACTACAGAAAGCATCCACCTTATCGTGGAGAGACTGAAAATATTGTATGTGTTGAAATGAGAGTTTGAGCACAACAAGAACCTGGGACACCAATGTGCCCACTCTCTCCTAAATGGTGACAACCATAGAACACATGTTGTCTAGTTCATGTTGCAACTGGAGCAATCTCGAATTCGAAATTGAACATCTGTATGCCATGTTGGAGGTGTCTCCCAAGATTAGTTGTCACTGAATAAAGATATGCTAGAACCGATATTGGATTCCTAAACAAAAATTGGTAAAAAATCCCTTTGCTTCCAGATTTGGGGTGGAGTACAAACCCTTGTACCTACAAATTTGGCACTGAAACCCATATGTCCTTCCCCTTTTGGATATATGATGCTTGATAATGAGTGAACCTGGTTATGGGGGATTTGATTCCAATGGTTCACGAGTGAAAAGGAGGGAGAGGATCTGCAGGAGTGTGGGAGATGTTATCCCCCATGGTGGCTTTGTGTGAACAAAAGAGGGAAAGGCTACACACATGAGGAAATAAAGGAGGGTGATACGAGTAGAAGCCAACAATGGGTGGGGGGTATGGAAGCTGGGGGGAAGATTCTCATCCCTATGGGAGAGTAAAGAAGGCCGAGCAAGATGAAAAGGGAGAGGGGGTAGAGAAGGGGTGAAAGGTGAGGTGAAGTAGGGAGAAGGTGGGGGGGAAGACATGAGGATAGATGGAGCCACAAGGATGGAGCAATTGAACACATTGAACACGGAAAGAGGGAACATGTGTCATGAAAGGAAAGGGCCATGAAAAGGGAAGGGGTCCACCAAAACCAAATACCAAATTCATATTCCAAAGACATGGAGAGGGAGCTAAGGGGTTAGGCTGAAACTTAGGCAACCATTGATGACAAGGTAACCAAATTTCCCTTTGACTCCACTATTGGCTAATTAGTCTGGGAGAGAGTTTAGATCCTGCTTAACATGCCATGAGAACACTTGATTAAAATCCTTGAGGATACCCTGGATACATCTGAATATTAATATGAGGCTCACATCCATAGGGAGGGTGGAAAGCCTTAGATGCCTTATTGTATTCTTGGACTCGCCCACAATTGAAAGAATTTTGATGCTTCTAGATTTGGCTATGAGCAATCCTTGTAAGAGGGCATACACTTCATCTTAGTTATTGGTGGCCACTCCTAGATTCCAAGAGAAAGTGGACTCAACATTCCCTCTAGGGCCATACAAAACCCCTTCTGGACCTACCACCCCAGCATATATAATTCAATGTTGGGGATCATGTCTTTATCAAATTGAATCCAAGGAAGAATTCCTTGAATCTTGGAAGTTGTGCCAAGATGGAACCTAGATATTGTGGTTGTTTAAAGTCCTTGATAGGATACAACCAGTTGCATATAGAGTTTCATTGCTTGCTAACATTAGAGCTCATAATGTTTTCCATGTTCTTTTCTTAAGAAATATGTATGTTACCATAACCATGTGATTGATTGGGTTGTGATCCAGGGTGAGAATTTCAAACAAAGCCACTATACATCCTTAACAAGAAATTAATTTTGTTCTAGAACCGAGCCATTAGACAGGGAAAGGTGTAATGTAAGCACTTTGGTCCTGATGAGGCTACATGGGACTTGGAGGATGCTATTAAGGAGGCATACCCACTTTTGTTTTGATCTCAAGTTCCATCGAGGCCAGTGATATTCCAAGAGGGAGGGGAATTTAACACTCCAATTTTCACCCCTTCAATGTGTGGGATCAAATTATATATAAATTGTAAATATGTTTGTATGGATTCCTAGTGGAGAGCTCAAGGCCAAGAATCGACTAGTGAATAACTAGCATGTAGATGATGTAAATATACTTCTATAGATCATGTGTAAGGCTTAAGCTATGTAAATATTAATGTTGGAATAAAATATATAATGTCTAATATGGTTGCAGAGAGCATGAGAGGGGCTATAATCCTCTATAATAATTCATTCTATCACATTCTCATGTGGATGCCTTACACTCCCATGTTACATTCTCTATTGCTAACCATGAACCAACCTAGAAGTGGATCAAATCAACATCACAAAGAGGATAATTGCAAACCTTATATGAGAGCTAGATGGTTTTAAAAGAGCATAGAGGAAGGAAAAGTTAGGAATCCTTCATTCACTATGTATTTATTTCTCATTGGAAACTTGAGAGCCAAGTTTTATTTTACTCGATATTCTTAAAAGACATTCAACAAATTGGATGCTTTCTGCCTACATTAAAGAACACTCGAAGAGGAGAATATCCCCGTGGGACTATTGCATAGAGTAAGGAAAGGCCTTCCTTGAGTTGGGTGGGGAAGTGGAAGAGAGTTTCATGGCTATTTGATGTCTAGATGAGATGCTTGGAGAGATTTGTAATGAGAAAATTGGCTATGCTTGAAAACAAATGGATTGAGTGAACTAGAAGTATGTATCTTTTGTCTTTCGCCTCGATGGCTTTGTAGCTTGTCCCTGGGGTAGTATTTGCATTGGATGCCTATGGTTGGGTGGAAAAAATCTTGTACACAACTAATTTTCTTAGACTATCTCCTGTAAAAATATAAGTGTTCAATCTATGTTTATAAATCTACAATAGAATGCTATTTACTACCATGGAAATGTATGCAATTGCATGTTATGAGTGTGTTTATGATTAATTATGAATATAGGCACTTGGTCACAATGAAATCTATTAGTCAGTGCTTGTATATTTTGTTGCATTTCAAATTATTACACCCATACATCCCTTCAATTAGTAAAGGGTCTCCATGAGATGTCTTATATGTTGGGATTATGAAGAAATGGTCTCTTGAGGGACACAATTTTATTGCCCACTTTAGTAGCTATCTATCCCATGGTTGGGAGTGCTAGGTGAGGACACCACACAAATGTAACCTTTTTTATATCACTTATGTGGGACTTAAAAAATTTGTCGGTAGTTTTCAATTCTTTCCTCAACTTATAGAATCCATAGGTGGATAAGGAGATTCAATAGTTCACCCACATTAGGGTTGTCGTCGTAGACATGGGGTTGAAGCCATGGAACCATGGTTTAACAAATAACACAAATACTTATAGTTATGTGGTATTTTTAGGGATAATTGTTTGTAGTGTTTTATGAACAATGCTTTTTGTTGGGGACCCTAGAGCCAAATTGAAAGTCTTGAATATGGTATCTTTGTATTATGAATTTTTTGTTGTAATGATATAAATGGACCGTCTTATAACAAAAAGTAAGAATACTATGATTGAAAATTGGTACACAACCACTACAATCTTCCTAAGTTATAATAAGACCCAATGTTATTAAAAAATGCACAGTTGGGGGTTTGACTATGTTTGAAACCTATCCAAAACAAGAAATGCGTCAAACATATTATTTTTAACATTTTTGACAACAATTTACTATTTTTCAATGGGAAATGTGTTGCTTAAGAAATGCCAACATTTTTTGCAAAATGTTATCCATTTCTTGAGAAATAGTTAATGTTTTTGTTGATTATTCCGTGCATACAAAAGCACACCCCCACCCCCCCCACATACCATTACCCCCCCCACCTTCAACTTCATGAGGTGAGGAGTGAATGTGTGAGTATGTTACAAACAAACACACAAGGTGTCACCCCCACTCCCTATTGTAAACAATCAACAAACAAGAACAAGAAAATGGAAATGGAAAAAGAACAAAAAATTATTAATTAATTAATTTAATATAAATTAGTTCATTTTAATATTAAATTATTTGTTAAAAGTTCATATAGTGAATTTTCTACCAACTATAGGATGTCTATAAATATACATAAAACAAAGTTAGTGATCATTAACTTGAAATGAATCACATACCTTGAAACAAATCAGATACCTTGATTTTATCTATGATAATATAATCTTGGATGAAGTCAATTTTTATGAGTATCTTGGAGCTAATTTTCATTACAAGCTAAATTGGAAGTATGGCCTTGGAAACAATATAATGGAGATTGGAAAGCTTACTTTGGTCTTGAGAACAATTGTAAAGCGAAATAATATTGATTATGAGAAAAAAAGTCCTTTTGACATTGTTGCCACCCCAGTGATTCTTTATGGCTGTCAAGTTTGAGGCCATAGTATTTCTAGGGAAACTTGGATTAAAATCGAGCAAATCCAGAAGTGATTTACAATAAACAACCTTGAAATTAAGTGCAATACCCCTTATCTATCCTCCTTTTAGAATTTAGGCTTCCACATATTGAGAGTAGAGCTATGATCACATGCTTATTGTACAATCACAAGATAATTAACATGAAGATGAGAGGCTTCCTATCACTACTTTAAATATCAATAATATTCCCTCAAGGCTCAAAAGAGGTTGGACTAGCGTTGCAGTCTCTTGGTTAAACCATTGGGGGTTAAGGGAGGAGGATGTCCTCCAAGATATAAGCATTTCTAAAATAACTACGATAACTAAGTTTAAAAGTAAAATATGGAGTGATAGGGAGATTGAGAATAACTGAAAGTCGAATTACTACAGAGAAATCATTAACCCCAAGTTAGAAGATCAATGTTGTATTTTGATTGTTGCTAGATCATGAAATAAAATAAATATTACAAATATAAGAACAAATTCCCACAAGCTTCATAGTGAGATAGGGTGTTGGAAAAGACCTAAAATGCCTCGACATGAAAGAATCTATAAAATCTATGAGATAAATAGTGTGGAGGACTAAAACACTTTCTCTTGGATTATTCAACTTGGAAAGATGTTAGCTCTAAGTTTCAAATTCACTATAAAACCAAACTCCACATCATGATAACTCATAAAGATCAAAGGGAGCTCATAAATTCCATTTCCAAGTTACTTAATCATAGAAACAACTTGATAAATCAAACCAATTATTTTAAGTTTATAAGTTCCATAGATCAAAGTTGGTCTTAGTGGATGATAATCATCATGATCATCATTAAAAGGGAAACATAAATATATTTTTATTAAATAATTTCAGTTTATTGTTGTTATGTGAGACCATTTGGTGAAAGTATATGGTTTCCTTGGAAAATATCCATATTCACACCTCAACGAAGGACATATATAAGAAATAAGACTAGCAAAATTTTCTATGCAATATGTTTTTTTCTTCTTCATGGTAATCTATATTTTTATGGATTGTAAACCCAAAATAAGCTTGATCCACCCTCAGACACTTAAGTGAAGAATAAGGTTTGTTGGCAACTTGGTGGCTCTATATAATAATACTCCTAAAGGCTACATAAAAAATATTCAATCAGTCAATAGCCACATCATGCAAACCCCACACAAGGGAGGAGCATGCCTACTTGGGTTAGAACTTGGGTTTGTATGCATTATGTTATTATAACATGAAGTTCATAATTTTTTTCCACATAAAAAATCATACCATTTTCCAGTACTAAATATTAAAAAAATACAATTTTTAGTCAATGCCAAAGAGATAACAACAAATAATAGATAGAGGTATCTTCCTATGAGTTTAGAAAAACATTATGAACCTCATAAATATCTAATGACCTAATAAATATTTAAAGATAAATCATAATCATCCTTGCAGGGAGAACTTCCGCAACCCTATCTCGATATATGGTCATAAAAAATGAGCCATGTTGTTTGTTGCAACCTTTTTTTGGAAAGCCTATACAGTCTTTGGTCATGCTCCCTATAAACATGTTGACACTTGAAGGATTGGAACATTGTCATCAAATCTTTGGCATGTTGAAGATTTTGATGAATCCCAAGGTTTCTTTTCTCCATTGAACCATCTAGTCATGATACATTGAGTTTAGAGCACCCCAAACCTTGTATCTTATTTACACCATCCTCTAATGCTAATGCCAAGTTTATACTTGCACAAAAAAACAATCAAGTTACTAACAAATATATTTACCACTACTATGTTTTACGTGCTATGCTAATGCAACATGAAGTTCATAATCCTCCAAAAAAACATTACCAATTATCATTATCCAAAGAACAAAAATATTAACACAAGAATTGGCCAATAAAAAAAAAATCTTGCTAAATATGTATTCACCAAATACAACTTTTTCTAGGTTACAAAGTATGAGGAAAACCCCCAAGTACTTCCCCTCATTTTGAGGATGGTGCATGGGGTAAACCCTTGAATCTCCATGGCACAAGGTCAGTCAACAACAAGGCTCGAATCCATTACAACAATATACTCATTATGAGCTCAACATGTCACTTGTGGGAATTGAACTCGAGTAGGGAGGATAATAATCATTCCTCCCAACCACCCGAGCTAATCCAATTGACATTCACCAAATAGAGCTTATTTGAACAATGGTATCAAATGATTTAATTTTGAGTTGTTATACCCGTCGATGGGAGATGTATATTGCATTCAATTTGACATTGACACGTTATTAGTTCTCGTTCACCCACTTCAACGTTTGCATTTAAACCAAAGTTTGAAAAAAAAATTATATTCCAAATTATTTATAACTGATTTTTCCTAAACTGCCATTGAATGATTTATTTGATCTCTTATTCTATGGCTGTCGGCATAATCCTTGGTAACATCATCTTGCATTAAACTATCTTTTAATTCCTCTTGCCAATTGTTTCATGGATGAATTAAACCATTGCTTGTGCTCCTCTTCTTACTTCCGTTGTGCGTGTACACATAAGGCAATTTGCATGGACAATGTTGTTGACACATGACCTTTGCACTAACACATGGCCTTACACTATCCACATCCTTCATAGTGTTGGACTCCATCCTAATCCTTCACAATGAAAATAATTGTCATCCTCATTTTCATGTAGCTTGTTGCATTCAATTTCAATAATGTCTGAACCAATACTTCGATTGCTAGCACAAGACAGACGATCGATGCTCATTGAGAGAGACTAGAAGCTTTTAGTTGTTATAGTAGCATGCATGTAAAATATATGGTTAATAAATAATGCTTAAACAAGTGTAGTAGGACACTACTTACAAATGCAAGATCCTATTTAGTCGATGAAGGACACATGAGATTCTATGATGCTTTCTGATGCTCAATTGGCTAATCTTCACCATGACCCTTGAAATTTTTTGGAAGAAAAGATCTAGTTCTATATATTGTTTCAGTTCCATTTTCACTAAAGCTCCTCTGCATCCATCATTGGTCAAGGAAGCTAGCCAGGGTTTGACCAACAAGTATACTCGGGAAATCAAACATAGGTAGGCCCAAAAATCTATGATATCACTAAAGAATTTCTTGAAAACACAAGAATTTATCTTCGGTCATGGTTCAAACCGGTAACACTCTTGTTCAAGATGGAAATCATAAATACACATCGGTTGATCACTAACCTTGCTTCCCCTATTATTATTAAAGTGAGCGTGATTTCTAATTCTAAACCAACTAATTCCCTTGCAAATGAGCTTCTAATATCAAACCTTTTTCTCTTCAATCTTACTTTAATAATAATGGTGTTTACCCTTCCCATCTCTTGTTACCTCTTATAATGTTTTTTTTCTTCTGGCATGAAGACCGAAAGGTCACCTCCCTTTCCCTAACCTAGTTCAAGTTCATCACTGTAGCAACCTAGCCAGTGACATCAATGAGGTAGAGCTATGAACACGCTTGATCTCATAATTGTCTAATGTGCATTATTTCGCCTCATTCTTTCCTTTTTCTATTTGAAGTTGTCTCCTCTTTATATTGAACTTACAAGTGGGTCTTATCTATGCTTTCTCCCCCACATTGCAAGGAACCTTCGAAATTCAACGCCAATATTTGACTGGTATGATTCTTATTTCTTGCTAGAATTGCTATGTTTCTAGTTATTTGAAGATTATATCGACATCAAACACATTCTTAATACCATTTGGGCTAGCTAAATAGACATACTTTTCTATATACCTAGTTTTTCTACACAAGTCTTCCTGCGCTAAAAAATCACAAAAAAGACAAACCATAACAACATCAACGATAGAGACTAATTTAATTGGAGGTATAAAAGCTAGAGATCATCACTGACATTGACGATATATAGATGCCAACGAGGAGTTGGTTGTCTAATATTGTGGAGGAGGCTAGAGTTATAATCAATTTCATCTTCTTCCATGAAAACTGAGATTCTCCTTTGATAATGTCCTCAAAAATCATATTCAGGTTTGAGATGGTCTTATGTTTGAAGCTAGATATATTGTAGATGACTTGAAAGATATTTTTGTCAGCTCTCTCATGTTTGCCTTCCTCCTTGCCTATGTTTGAGAAAACATTGTTCAAACTTTCTTCTAGTTTGATTTCCAATTTGCCTGATCACAACTTCTACATAGCATGTCTACTGTTGTTCATTTCTTTCTAGGGTAGATAAAATTCCTTCATTATAAAAACTATGTTCTTATCCCTCAACATTACTTGGTTGAGGATCTCTACCCCCACCTTTAGCTAGACCTAAATTTCTCATGAACTAGATATTATTTTCGGGATTAACTGCGTAGTGTAAGTCATTAATCTATGACCCAGTTACACTACGCAGTTAATCCCGAAAATAATATCTAATATCTTGCACTGCGGAAACCCCTATATTCTCATGAACTATTGCAACCATTCTTGAGTATCAAAGTGGGTTAGATCTATTTCTTTGAGATGAAACTAAGATCAAAGACAACATCAATGAGGAGCTCTATACATGTGTCGAAAGATAGTGATGGAAAGGAGCTACATGCCACACTTGTCAACATAGTAGATCTGTTGATAGGGTTGTTTTTATTACAATGCATTCATGCACATTTATTTGACAAGTCGATTGGTGCCCATGCACACCACACTTTAATTACCACTTCCACATGTTGGGTAGCTATGCCAAAGTGTTGTTATCATGTAACTTCACACATAATGTTTCAATTATCACTTCCATGTTTTGGCTAGCTTTAGTAGGGCAATGCTATCATGTAACTTAGCTTCATTCACAATGGCATGTTATCTTCCACATGTTTGCTTACAAATTTGTTTGCTAGGGTTATAGGGATGGCTTATAAAATGCAATTTTGGAATAATGAAGAATTTGTAATTATTTACCGTCCTTTATGTCTTCAAGCCATTTTAATTATGATGTTGTAAATTTGCAAGCTTGACTAATGTTCCTCAAACCACAATCTATTCCAACTCTTGAATTGGGTTATTATATTTGCAATTGGATTGGACTAATGTTTCTCAAACCATATGTTGTTTCTACTATTGAACCAGGTTATTATATTTTCAATCCAATTTGCAGTGCCTATATAACACATTCATAAAATCTTCATGTGTTTAAAGCCCTTGCACACCTTTCAAACCACATAATATTTGTAGGCTTGTTAACTCTACTTCAACATGTATTTTCTACCAGATAGCCTTGTTTTTAATCTTGCTTTACAATAGATGTTTCAAAATGTGCTAGTCTAAGTTTTAGTATGACTACACTCTTCTAAATATCTTATGCTCGAGATTAATCTGGTGTAATAAAACTTATTTAAGCAATAAATCATATTATTTAATTGTTTCAAAATGTGTCATTCTAAGTTTTAATATGCCTAAACTCTTCTAAATATCTTATGCCCAAGATTAGTTTAGTCCAATACAACTTATTTGAGCAATAAATCATGTTATTTACTTGGATATGTGGGAAGAAACTAGAATAATGAAGTCAAAATATCACATTTAGACAAGGACACAAAAAATGGGTATATATCTTACACTTAGATTTGTAGTAGTTATTTTGTTGACATTAAGTGTTTTAGTTAGCAACAATGTTACAAGGAAAATCTCTCTATGACATGGGGTAAACCACAACAGACGAAGTGACATGCAAAAATAAACTCTAATCCCAAATATTCTATATAAATGAAATGCTAACAAGACAAGGCCAAGAGCCTACCTCATCCAGGCGTTTGATGAAGACCACCATTGAGCACACAACTCAAAGATTTATACCTGCAAATTGTCCTCAACAACCGAGATATGCAAGCATATGGTGACGATATATAGTGTTAGCATATAGATTAGCATAATCCATCAACATTCATGACAAATATGCCCATGGAATAATAATTCCAATATTTGTAAGATATCATTTGGATGAGAAAAGAGTATTTCTATTAAAATAATAAACATAAGTATATATGTGACAAACTTCTGTACCGACACATATCAAAACCGAGAAACTAAGTCCCTCTGACTGGGCCTCCACCACTTCAATCCTCCACCAAAGGCAAGCTCATATAAAGGAGACAATGAGGTTCTCCATCACAAAGAAGGAAGAGCTTGGGGGCTGAACACGGAGTTCAAATTTCAAGGATAAAGGGATGCAGACTCAATATGAAGTGGAATTTCTCTAGAGTGTCTTTGCTCTCAAAGTTGAATAATCTTCTCCTTTCAAGGTTTGGATATGGCTCAATTTATAACCTTCAAATGGAATTGAAGGACCGAGTCAAAGCGTTTCTTGTATATGGAAGGTCAAGGATCATGGATCTTGTGAAATGGCATGGAAACCCAACATAATTTTTATTTTTGAGCACCAAACCCAATGTACGTGGGTTGTAGTGGAGAAACTTGCGTATATGCTTGTTGTATAAATGATAGAGTGCGTATATGTGAAAAAATATGCTTTTTTTTTGCTCTGGAAGGTACAAAAGGGGACTTCAGGTTTGCATAGGGAAATTGAAATGACATCCAAGCAAGTTGCATGGGGTGAGGCAAAGTTTGTTGTAACAGATGGCCCCTAATGTGTGAGGTCATAGGAGTATATGCGATGGCCGAAATACTTTATAATTCCTAGAAGTGGAGTAACGAAGACTCAACTTGAAGTGCTAGTTACTCATGAGAATATTACAATCCATAATGACTTTGTAGACATGGCTGCCAATCTTAATAACATTGCAGATCCATGTGGAAATATATCAAATAGTTGTTCATGGCCATGAATATAGAGAAAAAATATGCCATAGTCTGTCATATTCATGAACAAGGCACATCAGAATCTAGTCTCAAAATCAATATGAAGATATCTGTATATAATGAAGTACGATCCAATCTCCCATAATCATTGAAGTCATATAGGTACTGGTCCAATGAAAGACAACAAAAGATTAGGAAAGTTGCTATTGTAAGCTGGAGGCCTTCTAAACTATCCGCCGAAGGCGCAAATCTATATTATGTGAATATAGGAGTTAAGGTCGAACACAATGAGACTTCATTTGATTATCGGTCATTAAGGTATACCGTTAACAAACGAGAGACAAACTACTGATAATGAAAGTAGGTATCAAGGCAACGAGTACATTCTTACAAGTGTGAATAACGATGTTGAGGTCAAACTCTTGAAGAATCCATCGATCAGGAGACATTGATGTATTCCCAACTGTCGATGGCGGGAGAAGCTGCCACTGATGACTGCAAGCCTCTAGGTACTCATAGGAATCTAGGCCTCATTTCCAGAATAGATGAGCTGAAGTCGATGGAAGGAGACCCGCTGAAAGGAGAGCATTAAGGTGTCTCTCATTAGTCAGCACGAGGTACAAAGCAATAGCTTGATGATTAGGAGGAACTCAGATGAATAAGATGTTCAGGAACCAACGACTTTGTGCATCTCCCACATGCACCAAATGCAAGTAGCACATGAAAGATACCTTTTGAATAGAAGCCAATGAAGAATAATGCCGACAAAGGTGAGGAAGAAACCAATAAGGCTAATGGCATCCAATACACTGAACGAATCCCAATGTGTGAATAGATTTCTTGTCATCGAACACAAGGGAAACCCCCCAATCAACGACCAATGAGGAAATGTCAATTTTTGGGTTCAAGGTTACCTACCCATAATGAAAGTAGGACTAGGGTGCATGATAGGACTACAAATTCACGCGAATTTGAGATACACTGAGGGTGTGGTTGACATGCAAATTCAAGAGTTACGAGAAATGGCCAACACAAGCTTATAGACATCCTTTGAACAAGAGCACGAGACGTACAGATAACTCATGCAACATAGACTAGATGATAAAACTTTGTGATGTAGGAGACATCAATGAACTCTCCATAGGTACTGGAAGAATAACTAGGTGAAGGAATTAACTCTAAGTAACGAGCTCAACTTCCTAAGGTCATACTAAACCCAAACTTTGGATGGCAGTGGACTCAAAATTTTGTGCTTTGCTCAAAGGAGACATGACTGCTGTCGATAAGAGATACTATTCTTTTCCCACCCATATATTTTTTTTTTTTCATAGGAAAATAAATGCTATGATACATGAGAGGAAACGAGTATCACGAGTAAGCAACTAGCTCCAGAAAATGGAACATACCTATGCTTAATGAAAGGAAGTGCATGCGGGGCATGGACGCTCGGGGGAATGTTTCCTCTTAGGGTACAAGGTTTCAAGATGCAAAGGATATAAAAGAGGCTCTGCTTGTCTAGTGATGCAAATGGTTGGGGTAAGAGGATTTGTTATCTCCTAGCCTAGGGATAATTACAGAGATCAAGTATCGAGGCCCACAGGTCCTATACATGGAGTACCAAGAGCTAGACGACTTGGGAATGGCCCTAGAGGGCCCCTCTTTTCATCAGTGCAGTAAACTTATCACCACCAGCAATATCCATCCCACTAGCATGGTCTTAGAGTAACGACGGGTATTTCTCCATGAGATAATGAGTTCGGGTATCATGGTATGTATCACTCTATTTTTTGAAGATCTTGAATATGTTGTATTGAATCCTTCTTCATTTCATGATGTTTGCTTGGAAATTATGCTCTTTTCCTCATTTATACCTGGAGGGGTGACAGGGTGCCCTAGTAAGTTGATTTCCCTTTAGGATGGGTTGCTACTGGGTGGATCTGTGAAAGGTCATCGTTCGTTCCCTCCATACTTACCATTTTCCTTCTTTATTCCTTTCATCTCCCCTATCCTTGTTTGGGCATCGGAATTGGATACACTAGGAAGGGTTGTACCTTACCTCGTGGGAAGAAGGGGTGAAAGGCCCAAAGGGTAAAATTAGTTGGCAAGAGTTAAAATCCAATGTTGAAACCCTCGAGATGCTTCGCCAAGGGATCCCCGAGAAAGTAGTGAAAAGATTCTAAGTAAGAAAAGGGGACCCATAAGATAACATAAACAATCAAGGTATTAATTGATGGATAGGGGGTCTCATCACGAGTGTTATTGGATAAATCGGTGAATGTAGACATAAATTAATCTCCCTAGATCCACCTGGATATAGAACAAAACAAGACAGGACATGGCGCTTTCCCTAAGTTGCTATCATTGAATTTACTACCAAAAAAGGAATAGATGACATACCTTTAGCTATCGCTTCCTTATATCTTTGTTGTTCCTGCTTCACTCCAGTGCTCTTGTGAGATCATATCTGCAATGAAAAAAACCAACCAAAGTGAAAGAAACGATTATAGATTCAATGAAAACCTAAACATGTGATCTAGGAGTCATGTAATAAAATACTAATGATTTTATGGGAAAGAAACATGTCACCGTATCATATTAAGTAAAAGTGGAAGATACAACCAAATTTCCTTGATGTCGCAAGTTCCCTTTCATTGGTCCTTTGTTCCAAAACACACATACACTTGCTTTGAATTTGTATGAAGATGGTCCACAAAAGATTGATGGACAAATGGAGGCCTCGAGCATCAGTTGTAACAAGATCCTTCACACAGTATTCAACCTATTCTTTCAACAATTCTCTTCTCAATATTACTTCACCTTTTCCATTAGAAACCTATTATTATATAGAAGGAGGTGAAGTGGTTAAAAGGATGAGGATGATCCCACCAAATCAGAGAAGCCAGTAGGATCACAACCATATGGATGCCACCTCACATTCTAGAAGATTCTCCTTCTAGAAACTTCATGAACTTCTTCCTTTCCTAAGATTCAAACGTCGCCGCACCCTTTCTATATAGAAGCCTGCGGAAACCCTGTGAGCTAGGCATAGAGCAGCCTGCGGAAATCAAGGATTTCCGCACTGTGTACCACTGTCAGCCTGCGACGTCATTCTAAAAACTTGCCTTGTAAGGGAAGAACTTAGTCATTTTCCTCATGTAAAAGATTATTTTGAAAGCCTGAACACATGCTTGCAGAGTCATTATCAGTGTGACCAAAATAATGTGTAACACAATGCCCCCCAAAGTATGAGGCTGGAACTCGTGATAGTCAAAATACTTTGTAAAATGCGTGTGTGTGTTGGGAACAAGGAGCGCACCAATCAGGAACTTGCAAACAATCAAGCATCTGTATAATATGATACCATTTCTTAGGTAGGCATTCCGATGCTCAGACTACAAATGATTTGAATCATAAATTTCAGTCATGGCCACCAATTATACACTGTGGATCCATGTCATCAAGACGATACATAGCCACCAAGAATACACTGTGGATCTATGTGTTAACAAACTTGAAATCAGGACATAGCCACGAGACATACAAAGTGGATCTATGTGTTAATACAAATCGGAAATACTCCATCACAACTTGGACCAAGGTGATGAGATCCAGGGTCTTCAATCCCATCATGCATAAGTATGAATCTAACCATGTGATTACAGGTGCTGAAGTCGAACATGGAAGAAACCACTTGATTACCGGTCATTGATGAAAACCGTTAACAAGTGCGAGGGAAATCACCATTGATGTCAATGACTCCCAAGGTACCTTAGTACAATCCAATGAATGTGAATAAATGAGATGAAGTCAAACACTCAAGGGAATCTTCGGATCAAGGACCAATGATGTGAATCCATTGTCGAAAGCGAAGAGACCTGCCATTGAGGCATGAAGGCTCTAAGGTACTAAAATAATTTCTAAGTCTTGCTCCTGGATGATGAGTTGAAGTCGACAGGAAAAGACTTGTCACAGGAGGGCCTTGGTGAATCCCCCATCAATGACATGAAATCAGTGACAAATTTAGGGTATATCAAAGGATGAAAATGATTTGAAATTGACACAGGGAAGACTGACATGGTAGGAATTGATAATCAAAGATGGCCGACTCGAAAGAGGGGCTTGTTTGGACTTCTCTTGAACATATGAATGACACGACAATGGTCTTGGCAGCATCGACTCAAAGACGAGCCAAGATATGGACTTGCAGAAGGTCAGACGAGAGACAAATGGATTTCCCAACCCGAATTCAAATGATGAAGGGGGGTGTCATGTTCAAGAGCAACTAGTACTGCCACTAACACAGATACAGAGACACATTTATTTCCCAAATTCCCCCCCACCATTTCTGGTGAGTACCTCTTTATTTTTACGCAAGATTGAGGAGGATAACATATTCTTGTTGATGTAAGCTTATCCTTCGGACGAGTCCCTCAGAGTATGTTTAACAAACCCTAAGAAGGAGTGGTTCGGTCCCATGTGGGTCTTTCGATGTTTATTTAACGAGTCCAAAGATAGAAAACTCGGGTGTTTTTCATGTTTATAGAGTCTGGAAAACCTTTTAAAGAGAACTCTCTCAGTTCCTTTTTCGTAAAGTAATTCAATGAGACCAAAAAAGTGATAAATTATCACCCATCGAATGTTTTCTTCAAATACTTTTACGAGCGTGAAAAGAACAAGGTCGCTCGATAATATTTTCATTTTTATGGAGTGTGAAAAGAGATTAAAAGATACTCCATGGGTTTCTCTTTTCGGGTTTCCATGACGAGTACGAAAAAATGACAAAAGTATAATCGATTGCATTCTCATCGATTTTAGAGCACAAGAATGAACAAAGACTAGGCTCGGGGTTTTTTCTGAAAAACCCTAAAAAGAACTTGTATATGTAACAAACAGAAAAGTGAATCAAGAAAAATTATCCATACTGCATTGTTTAGGGCGTTATTCTTTCCATCTGCGAGAAACAAAGACTCACATGACCATTAGACCATTAGGTTATGATAAAATGCATTAAAATAATATAAAATATTATAAGAAAAAGCAAAAAGTGAAACAAAAGGGGGTAAAACCTCTTATTGCTATTTCATTTGCATTTCATTCAAAACTTGTCTGGAAACCCTGTTTTTACCTCATATTTCGGTTATCGATTGCGAGAAGCACATGCAACCATTCAACAAACAGTCTTCGTCAACATAGTAAGCTCGTCATCCTCTTCTTTTTCAATGGATTGAAATTCATTTATTTTGGTTTAAAGCTAGTTTTTGGATGAGTTTTTGGGTCGGTAGGCTGGCACTGGGGCCTCCGCAGGTGACTAGTATCGGGACCTATGAAAACCAATGATTTCTGCAACTGCCCCATGGTTCACCTGCGGAAACCCCACATTGTATTAAAAACTCCTCTGCGGCGGTTGAAAACCCAAAAAATTATACATGCGTTTGCCCAAAAAAGAATTTCAAAATCAACGATTGAAGATGCTAACTTCCTTTCCTCGTCTCCATGTAGGTATTTGATTGCCAAAATGTTGGTGTGGAGAGAACGGGAACACGAGGATGATGACTTCATGGCCTTGAATGATCCAGACACCATCAATGCCCTTCGATAGTGTGGATTGTTAAATTTGTTTAAAATCCAGGGCATGAGAGCCCAACTGAGGTTACTAGAATACCTGGTCCACATGTGGGATGTAGACCAACAGGTGTTTCATGTGGGTGTCCATGTTCTTTCCTTAGTCATCGAAGACATTTACTTCTTGACGGGTTTATCTCATCATGGAGCACATTTGACCTTAACAGGGGGTCGAGGTGGTGGCCTACAGATGAGCGAATACATCTGTCGGTACTGTGAACCCGAGGCTGAGAGATGCAAAGGTAAGGTAGCTGTTGGCCCTTGACCAAGTTTAAGACTACTTGGTAATACTTGACCACTTTTGGGGACTGCGACAGCTTGCCAATGAAGGAGTGCAATGCAAAGAAGAAAATAATGAAGCAATACCTATTTTGGGGTCCATTTTAGGGTTTTGGGTTGATGTAACGGGAAAGAGATGTCGGCCCGTGGGTTTACCCACATTTAGGCCCATTTTGTAATCTATAAATAGGAAATGTAGATAGTAAGATAAAGGAGGAGATAGTAATGTAGTACATCTATGTGATTTATGAATGGAAGCTTAGTGCTAGTAATTGGATCTGTGTGATCGGATGTATCTTAGAGTTCTCTGTGCATGAGATCGAAGAGCTAAGTGCAGGTTGTTATAGTCTGATGCTGGAGAGTAAGGAAGAAGGATCTAGTGAGCTGTGAAAATCTTCTGTCCTGTGCAAAGTAAGGGTCATTAGGCTCTGTGCTGTAACTGCTTGACCAAGATAATATAAAGAAGACTTTGTGGACATAGCCCCAGGGTGGGGGTGAACCACGGTAACTGTGTGTATAGTGTTTTGTGATTCCCTCTTATGTATTTATCTCTTTCTTTGTGAAGTACTTGATGCGATTAAGTAGACCTAGTTATGCTCTGTGCTGTTGATGAATGAATGAACATTAGATCTGATATATGAGATGCTTAGTGCTTGATCTGTTGAATCTAACCTATATTTCTACAGATAAGTACTGAATCATTCTTAGTATAGTATTCACTGTGATTCTCTGTGCCTTCTGCGAAGTATATTAATGAATGTATTCCAAGGAATAACTGATGCTAAGTGCGTTGTAAGAAAGATAATCACAGATTTGTGTCCCAGCTAAGGTTGCAGACACCTGAGTCTTGCAACCACCCCTGCCTCTACCTTGGGTGACACTTCATCTGCTTCGTAGGTGTTGCCGAAAGGGCCATTAGTTAGGGCTTTGTTGGTGCGCTCTTGAGCGTTGAACCCTGGGTCTGCCCCTGTGCCAACAAATGGTTATATTGTCAGGACTGGAACTGTGATTGCTAGGAACTGAAGAAGAAGAAGCTTTGCGTGAAATAAGCTCTGTGCGTAGATCTGTTGCTCTAGTGCGTAGTGTTCTGTTTGACCTGTGAAGCTTTGTGCCAAGAAAAGGGGTCAGACCTAAAGCAAAGAAGTTAGATCTATGAAGAAAAAGGTAAGATCTATAAGCTCTATGCCTTGATAAAGGTAAGAATAGTTAAAATCCTTAGATCTGGAAACTTTGTGCTCTTCAGAAGTAAGATAAGTGAATTTTTTTTTTTTTTTAAAGCATGGATCTAGGTATGTTTGATAGATTCTGTCCTAGCTTCAAAACTAGGGAATTGATAGATGAAAGAAAGCTTGATATGAATAGATCTGATAAGTATAGTGATATATATGTTATGCCTATGCATCGAAAGAATGTCTGGACTAACAAGTGGATGCAGGATCCTAGAAAAAGTTTTTTGCAGGCTAGCCACCATGATCCCGGTGTGTAGTACAAAAGGAGTTGGGGAACATCTAAACGAACGAGAAGATTAACCCTCTGTTATAGTTGCAAACGACCATGACATCTTGCTAAAGAATGCCCTGGGAGAAGACCTAGTTGCCTTTGTTGTAAGGCTATGGACCATGAGGTATTGGATTTCCCTAGAATGATTGCTAGGCTTGAGAAGTTGAATATGGAACAAGCAAACCCTAAGGGAGATCAAGAGACCAAGATTATAGTAGAAACCCAGAAAGAGTCGGAAAAGATATTGCTACAGATGAAAGATACCTTGAATGACCACCGACATGTTAGGCTATCAGAGATCTTCAAAGAAAAGGAGCAAATCGAAGCAAGAATAGGGGACTTTGACATTCACTGTACTCTTGATGAATAAGCGCAAGTGAACATTATGCCAGAAAGAACTTGGGAAGCTATAGGGAAGCCTGCCATGATCCCTTCCCTAGGAGGAACAAGTTTCTTCAGAGGGAAGCTAGTAAACCTATGTGGAAGGCTTGCCCGGATACCTATGACTGCCAATGGAACTTTAACAGAGGAAGACTTTGAGATTATTAAATTTGTTGAAGAGAACGCCCCGTTTACCATGCTCATAGGAAAACCCTAGATTGATAGAGAACAGGCCAGACGAAGAGAAGAAGAGAAAGTTTTGGAATAGAAGAAGAAAGAGTTAAAAGACTTTATGACCAGAAGGATCGCGCACTTGATTGAAGAATAGAAGAGCATATCACAAATATTTAATATGAGTACCTTCGATGTCGAAGCTAAGAGAACACTTGAGGATCTGCAGAAGATCGAGTTACCTATTTTTGATACAGAAGAAGTATTATCAAGGAACCTTAAGAAAGATTTTCCACAGCACGAAGTAACTAAGACCACAGAAGATAAACATAAGAATGTTAAAATCATTACTGAGATGAAAATCACTGGGAAGAAGGCTAGGAAGTTAAGAAAGAAAAGGGCTAATACTGTAAGGTTACAAGAGGTTCTAGAGGACACTTCGCAGCAAGAAGAATTTCAGAATGGGAGCTTCATCGAGATATCAAAACAACAACATAGAATACTTTGCCATGACAAAGAAATATAGCCATTGGAACCGATATACCTGTTCGACCGCTGCTCTGAACGGATCAAAAAGTAGTTATGGGTTACCACTAGACCGTTGGATAGCACCAAAATGGATAGAACAAAGTTAATGAAGGCCCCATGTCCATTGCTGAGATTGCCTACTTAACTTGTCGCGCCATGCACCAAGAATACTTTTTGCTAACTAAGAATCTGAGCGTGAAACCTGAGATTGACTTACCTTGAGATCATTACCTTACTATTCGCTGTCGTCTGTGAATTCCTTTTGCACCCGAGCCAGCTGACCCAAGTTTGTATGTCGAACAAACTTAGCACTGCTGAGAAAATTGTTGAAGAAGTTCTATTTGATTTAATGGATGAGAGAGTCATGTCAGAACACAGAATGTCTACAGGTGTACAGGCATCATCCTCGGGCGTACTGCTAGCTTCCTCCTCCACTGCTCAAGCAGGACCATCCCAACCGCCTTCGAAAAGATGATCTAAGCTAGGAAATGACTTTGCCACTGTGAATATGATCCCAAGCATCTTGCCTAAATATATCCCACCACTAAGTGGACCAGTGAATCGAGACTCTGTACCCAGAGACTTCGACTATGCTGTAGTCACTGCGTACCTCCCAAAAAAGGTGCACGCAGTTCATGCTGACCAGGAGAAGCTCACCACGTTGAAATTCAATGATTTTAACCTTGGAGATCGCAAGGTATACAATATGCTATCCCCACACAAGTATTTGACTATTACAAAAGGAAAGAACCCCAAGATTGTACCGCAACAATGGACCCATAACCTTGCGCAGTCAACCCTCCTCAACGTAATGAAGATTCCACATTTCGGGAGGCATCAGGAAGTAAATGCCTCATGTTCGACTGTTGATGTCCTGCTACCACAGAGGATACCTATGGTTGGACTGGTGCATCATCGTGGATCCGATTCTGATCAATTGGATCAATGGGCTAAGCATGAAGGGCCTTGACCCGTAGGACTTTTACCCTGGAAAGACTGCCGATCGTACTCTCCCTCAACGAATAAAAGACACATATGGTGATCTGGAGAAAGGCACGTGATGTTACAAGGTAGCCTCCATTAAGAATGCAGCAGTACGCTTTGGTTTCCAACTGATCGCAGGCAAGTTAGTCCAAAAAAATAGACCTACACAGGTGACCGGATTTGTAGTTGACGTCGTAGGGAAGTGCGCGGAGGGACTACAAATGAATTGGTCGAAATACCTTATAAATCAGCTAGAGCTTAATTGTAGACAAGTGCAGGACCAAGGGTATGAGTTCCACTTTAGATGGTTTCTCATATTCATCGTCTTCATCGCGTTGGAACTGCTTGAGGGAGCCACGTTTCTGGAGATCGAACCCTTTGAACCCCTGGCTGTGAAGTTCTGTACACTGTGGTACTCTAGCGACATGAACAAACAGTGGCAGTCCAATGCCGTATTACATGTTTACTACACTCAGTTGAGGAATGACATTCAGTCTACACCGTGCATTACACCCAACACTCTTCATAGGTTTCGACCTTTGATGAAATTCATTGCAGATCGTCACTTCACCTGCATCACAGCGCGCATAGACGAGCACAAACAACAACTCCAGTCATATTACAAGCTGGAAAAAGGTGACCTGGAGGAGATTACCAAGGAATGGTCGGTAGACCTCCTTGTTGCAGCAGACCCCGTAGAGATGTCCGATGTAGATAGCCCTGAAGCTATTCCGGATACACTAGGACCACGCAAGACTAAGAAGGATGTGGAAGTTCAATATATCCACAACACATCCACGAAGACTGCTTCACTCTCACCTATGAAGGGAGGTGACGATGAAGAACTAGGGGGCACAGAAGTTGAATAGAGCAAAGGTGAGGTTACCCTGCCTAGGGATGAGGCAGATCCCTCCAAGAAAAGGAATATTACCCCACCGAGGCCCTCATCCAGAAAGAAAACTAAGGCCACCCGGACCATGCTTAAGACTATGCTTACCCCGGATGATTTTGACTTCTTAATTGCCACGCTGAATGATGTTTCATTAGAGCTCGCGGAAAAGTAAGAATCAAAGCAGGAGGAACTATTCCGCCAGATCATGGGCGAATTAAAAGAAGCGCAACAAACACTTCAGTCTAGCCAAGCAGTTTCTACAGTGCCGTTAACAATGGAAATATCAGGAATAAGCGATGAGCCCACACAGTTACGCTAGATCACCGAGAAAGTTGAAGCTCGCCTTTGAAGAGCTCAAGAAGACATAGCGAAAGCCACCCAGGCTTTGGCGCAAGCACAGAGTGCAGATGAAGAGCAACGGAGAAAGGCAGAACATGAGCAGCTTGAATTACAAGCAAAATGGGAGGAGGAAAAAGCCTAGTTACAACAGAGCAAGGACCAGTTGCTAGCGGAGCAACTTGAAACACAAGAAAGAGTTCACAAGGCACTGCACTCTGTGACTATCATAGAAGTGAATATGGAAGATCGTCTTCCACAATAGGTGACCCAACTGGAAGCAGTAATCCAACAACTTCAACATCGGATCACGGATCTGGAGCTCCGCACCGTGCCTGAGACACCCCAAGAGATAAGAGATCTAAGAGAGGCCACTGCTCGAAGTGCAGTCGACCGATTAAAAACTTTGGCTTTGAAATGTAGGCAAATAAGTACCAGAAGTGCCCAAACCTATGAAACCCTCACAGAGAATCCATAATTGCAGACATTGGAGGCACAACTCCATGAAGAAAAGCAACATGCAGATGTGATACAAGCGTAGCTTAAGTACGTGACCCTAGGTGAAAGAATGAAGAGGTTCACAGAGCAATGCACAACCCAACAAAAATTACACACGCTGCAAAGTAAAGTAATGGACGTTTCTCAACGACTGCAACCACTCCAAGAGAAGGCATGCCAACTATTCGCCGAACTTGAAATCCAGGGAGATGAACTTGAACACGGTGTCATCACTGCAGAACAATGCCTGGAAGGACTGCTCATTGCCACAGTAATACAGGAATTTACTGAACAAGAGGCTGTCGCACTGCAGTAGGTCGAAGCTGTTCGAGTCAAACTCGAGGCATTCGAAGTGGAATTGGTCAGACCTGAGTGACTCGGGACGAGTCACATGTGAGTGTTGGGGGCCTGTTGGCCCTTGACCAAATTTAAGAGTACTTGGTCATACTTGACCACTTTTGGGGACTGCGACAACTTTCCAAGGAAGGAGCGCAACGCGAAGCAAAAAATAAGGAAGCTAGACCTATTTTGGGGTCCATTTTAGGGTTTTGGGTTGATGTAACGGAAAAGGGATGTCGGCCTGTGGGTTTACCCATGTTTAGGCCCATTTTGTAATCTATAAATAGGAAATGTAGATAGTAAGATAAAGGAGGAGATAATAATGTAGTACATCTATGTGATGTATGAATGAAATCTTAGGGCTAGTAATTGGATCTGTGTGATCGGATGTATCTTAGAGTGCTCTGTGCATGAGATTGGAGAGCCAAGTGTAGGTTGTTATAGTCTGATGCTGAAGAGAAAGGAAGAAGGATCTAGTGAGCTGTTCAGATCTTCTGTCCTGTGCAAAGTATGGGTCATTAGAGCTCTGTGATGTAACTGCTTGACCAAGATAATATAAATAAGACTTTGTGGACGTAGCTCCAGGGTGGGGGTGAACCACGGTAACTGTGTGTATAGTGTTTTGTGCTTCACTCTTATGTATTTATCTCTTTCTTGGCTAAGTGCTTGATGTGATTAAGTAGACCTAGTTATGCTCTGTGCTATTGATGAATGAATGAACATTAGATCTGATATATGAGATGCTTAGTGTTTGATCTGTTGAATCTAACCTATATTTCTGCGGATAAGTACTGAATCATTCTTAGTATAGTATTCACTGTGATTCTCTGTGCCTTCTGCGAAGTATATTAATGAATGTATTCTAAGGAATAACTTATGCTAAGTGCGTTGTAAGAAATATAATCATAGATTTGTGTCCCAGCTAAGGTTGCAGACACCTGAGTCTTGCAACCACCCCTACCTCTACCTCGGGTGAGACTTCATCTGCTTCACAGGTGTTGCCGAAAGGGCTAGTAGTTAGGGCTTTGTTGGTGCATTCTTGAGCATTGAATCCCGGGTCTGCCCCTGTGCCAACAGTAGCCATCAGAGGTGTTTGAGATTTAACTCTCCGGACCATCCTTTTTACCATTGCGCGTATGGAGGGAAGTGCATCTCCGCACATGGCCCTCCAAAGTTATTTTCAGTATACCGTGGAATGCACAGAACCTCGTGTGTTCAACTGGTGTGATGGTCTTCTTCACAGTATGAAGACACAATTAACCAAATGAAAGAATGGGGACCTCAAGAAATTCGGGTATGGATCCATTTTGGGGTCTTTCTTTCTGGAAAGAGTCCCTCATTTATGCTTATAGGTAGAGTGGGGTATACCAACACCACGAGATTCGCGGATGAAGCGGTTGTGTGATCTCATGGCCCGACATGTAGCGAGCCCCATTATGAAATACAACGATGCATTCTTTGACTAGTTGAGGCCGCAGATATTGATGATAGATGATTATAGATATGCCGGCCTTGACTTTCACAATGACCCCGATTTGGTTCTACCTGAGGGTTTTCAGTGGGGGGATCTAGGTAAGAAAAACATTTTTTTTTATGGAGTTTTTGTGAATTTTTAGAATATAAGATGATTTTATATATATGCTCTCTATCCAATGACTAATAAATTTTTTTGACCATGTAGATGCAGGACCACACCGGCCTCCGGGTACATCCCCCATTCAGATATGAGGGGATGCAGTTGTAGTAGCAGGATGGGATGCTGACGACTATGAGGCAGTCAAACATAATCTAGAGGGTTTGACAACTGACATCCCGGACATCCCGATCAATGAGATCTCGAGGCGTTATCAGCGTCACACCGTAGGCGTGTCTGGTTCACTCAACCAACTACTTCATAGGGTAGCATGGGTAGTAGTATGCTACCGTGAGCATCATCCATGATGCTATTTTGTAGAAGCCATGGGCTTCATATTTTGATATTTTGGTCTTTGGACAGAAAACACCTTTTTGTAAAACATTTTTATCGTTATATATATACATGAGGCTTCTACCGACTTACTTTTCTTTATATACAACATGTGATGTGTGATTGAATTCATAAATGTCTCAAATGTCTGTCTAACACATAATTATCTAATGCATCGGTTAACGTATTTAGACATCTAGGAATGTGTTGATACTCAATATAATCAAAATAACGTTCCAAGAGGCGAATTCGCAAATATACCCGTAATAATGTAGGACTTCGGATAACATAGACATTACTTAGCTGTAGTACTAATAACTGTGAATCAAGTCGTACAACCAGGTGAAGGATTCCAAATGAAATAGCGTTGGTCAAGAATTCAATGACTACGCTATATTCCGCGATATTTTTAGTTGCACGACCGAGGCAAACATTGTGTAGACTGATTAATTCGTTCGTAGGTGCATAGATTGCCCAAGCATCAGATGCAAAATTCTGAATACTACGACTAGCGCCATCGGCGAAGCCAATGTGGGGTAGTGAAGACACCGACATCTGGAGACCAAGCACAACGCAAAGTAAGCAGCTAGGGGTTGAAACCAAATAATGAAGAACACAAGAGTAGCACACAAAAGTATGATACAGTAAAAATACAAGCACTCATGCAAAGATAACCTAGGCATAGTACTTCTTCAAGTAAATCTCGTTTCTAGGTTCACTCAAAGGAATACCATCATAATCGACTAACTCATAGGCTCCCTTATCCAACACTCGTTTGATGATATAAGGGCCGCGCCACATAGCCTCAAATTTTCCGGCCCCTAGTAAATCACGATCTTGTTCATAGAGAAGAACTAGATCACCTTCGGAGAAAACACGTGGCTTGACATGCTTGTCGTATTGGGCTTTCACGCGTTTCTTCTGGGTTTCAATAACTAGGGTGGCATCATGATGGGTTTCTTCTAATCGCATAAGATACAATAGACGTTCCTCCTCGGTAGAGGTGTTTGGGAGAAATTCAACGGCTAGCTTCAACGATGGTATCTCACATTCAATCGGCAGAACAAATTTGATACCATACACCAGCTGAAAAGGCGTAAATACCATGGCAGACTTCATAGATGTCCAATAGGCCCACAATGTTGAAAACAACATCGTGTGCCAACTTGTCTTGTGGATTCCTATTATCCGTCGAAGCATAGTGATGAGAATTTTTTTTATCGTTTCAACTTGGCCACTGGCTTATGGATAGTAGGGGGTTGAGTTTTCATGTTGAATACCCAACTTTTCATTAAGCTCGGACATCATGAAATTCCAAAAATGACTACCATGATTGGTGACGATATCTTGTGGGATTCCGAATCGTGTGATGATATGATTGAATATGAATAGGGCTGCAGTTTTTTCGGTATTATCGAATGTAGGCATTGCCTCAGCAAATTTCGTGAAATAATCCATGGCTATGATGATGTATCCATGCCCCCTGGCCGAGTGAGGGTTACATGTCATGAAATCAATGCCCCATTTCACAAAAGGTTCAACAGAAACTACAGGGTGTAAAGGAGCATGATGTGATCTTATTTTGTTGTTGTATGTTTGGCAAGCATGGCATTTTTGGACTACAATAATAAAGTCTTTGAATAAAGAAGGCCAAAAATTCCCGGCTCGTAAGATATTTTGGGCAGTAGCATACCCAGACATGTGACCACCACATGCTCCAGAATGGAAGTCATTCAAAGCTTTCTCAGCCTCATCATAGGTGAGACATCGTTGAAAAACGGAGTCAACCCCACGACGATAAAGAGTATCACCGAAGATAATATACGGATGAGATTGGTAATGTATATGACGATGGTCAGCGCTAGACAAATCGGGCCAAAAAGTCCGAGTCTGGAGATATATAATGATATCTCCATACCAAAGGTCATCAGAACTGATAAAAAAAAGGGATTCATCAGGTAAAGAATCCTCTGCTACATTTTCTGTTTCAGTACAAGGAAGGTCACATATCAGTTTGACAAACACCAAATATTTCTTAGACTTAGCGCGTTCAAACTCTAAGTCAAACTCCTGGAGAATCACTATCCATTTGGAGTATTTTCCCCCTAGCAATTGGCGTGTAAGAATATGCTGCATAGGGTTGCAATTAGAAATGAAAGTGGTCTTGCATGATAGGATATAGTGATGGAAACATTGGACAACTTGAACAGCTACCAAGGCCAGTTTCTCAACATGTAAGTATTTGTCTTCGGTAGTCGTGAGAATCTGACTCAAATAATAAATGACATGTGAATCATGTGAATCATCTTTGTGGACTAGAACCATGGCAATGGTAGAGTCCGAAGCAGCAAGATAAAGGAAATAATCTCTACCATAATTGGGTGGGAAAAGTAGTGGGGTACGGGTTAAAGTCAGTTTCAAAGCTTCAAAATCTTTATTGGCAGTGGCATCCCATACGAACTCAGAACCTTTCTGCAACAGTCAAGTAAATTCGAGCATTAATTGAGCATAGTTTGGGATGAAACGACATAAAAAGTTTGCCTTCCCTTGCAAACTTTGAAGCTGGCGGAGTGAGGAAGGAGGAGGGAGATTGAGGACCGTCTTGACCTTCAAAGGATATACCCTAATCCCCTGACGTGATACAATAAATCCTAGAAGTTGGCCGGACTCCACACAGAAAACACATTTGTGAGGGTTTAAGCGTATATGATAGAACCAACAACGAAGGAAAATGGATTGGAGGTGTGCCGAATGGTCATTACGATGCATGGAATGCGTCGACAGGTCATCTAGATACGGTTGTACAATGTGTTTTATATCGTGAAAGGCGTAAGACATAGCACATTGAAAAGTCGCACCGGCATTCTTTAAACTGAAGGGTAGTTTCCGGTAGGAAAATGAGCCCCAAGGACAAATAAAAGCGGTTTTGTGTTGATCCACGATCAAGATGTTGATGTGATTATATCCGGAGAAACCATCCATTAGAGAGAAGATCTCTCTCCCAGTGCGATCATCGACGATCTGGTCAACAAAGGGGGTGGGAAAGTTATCCTTAGGACAAGCTTTATTGATATCCCTATAATCAACACAGACACAGATCGTACCTTGTTTCTTGTTAACCAGAACTAGATTAGATACCCAATTAGTTAAAGCCATGGGATAAATAAAGCCAGCTTTAAGAAGTTTTTCGACCTCAAGCTTGATAGAAACTTCTTTACGGGGGTGGACTAGTCAAAGTCTCTGTTGGATGGTTTTAGCGCCCGGGTACATCTTAATTTTCGTGTACAACAATATTGGGGTCAATACCTGGCATCTCTTCATAGGTCCAAGCGAAGATGTCACGAAACTTTTGAAAAATGGACTTATATGTGACAACCTCATCGGTGGAACACGAAGCTCCGATGTGAACATTTTTGACAAGTCCAGGTTTAATGGATATGTCGAGGGGGATGGTGGGTGAAATATTACTCAAGTTCCCTTCATATAACACATCGTGTGTGGACTCGAGAATAGAATAAACGACAACAACGATCGACGGAGTTGAGATCCGTTGGTAACTCTCGATGGTGTGTTGTTCTAGGAAGAGAATGGAACGATGATGTCCATCATCCCAAGGGATGTCCTCCATAGACATAACTGACATAATCATCTCGTCCGTAGGAAAAATAACATGGAAAGGATCAAGAGATGAATCAACAAGAGAGGGAGTAGAAGGGGTTTCCGATTGAATGGCTTGATAGGCAAATTCAACTGGACTTAAAGGCATTTGGTCGCCATAACGAAGATAATCACTAGGTTTGGGTATTATCCACGGGTCAGAGGACACGGGGGTTTCGTGAACGGAGGTGGAAATCATGTTGATCGAGGCAACCAAAGGAGGTGGAACATCGGGTGGTGGGATCGTGAATGTACCCATCAAAGTCAAATCTTTTAGTAGACCCACACTGACATTCTCATACCGAGGAGGTGTCTTCGCAATAAAGGGTATGTTGATAGTATGAGAATCATAGTTGAAAAAATCCAGCTGATCTACAGTAATGAATTTCCCCTTGTGCGAAAAACGTACAACACGAAAAAGGGTAGACACAACTGTGCACATAGAATCAATCCAGCTACGACCAAGTAATAGGTTATAATCGAGAGGTGCATCAAAGACCTCAACTTCAACAGTGACCGATTTGCCTTCCAACGTAATAGACAACGAGGGAAGTACATCGTAGGGCTTAAATCCAGATCCATTGAAGGCCTTAAGTGTGTTATATGATTCAATAAGGGGAGGAGAGATGATGGCCTTCCAACAGGCAACATACATTACACATGTCGAGTTACCCTTGTCAATAATGGTTCTGCAGATGTTTTTGTTTGCGACAACAACCTGTATCTGAAATGCTAATTGAGGGGGTAGACTTGGAATGTGATCTTCTAGGTCAAAAATTATCAAATTCATATCCATAGGATCAATTCCATCGATAGCCTTTAACAGTGCCTTTCGTTGAGTGGGACAACTTTGAAGGACTTCGAGAGTCGACATTGCGGAAGGTGCTTATTCCAGATCCTCTACAATACTGTAGTTCTGAGAAGCACGTGCATGAGGATTGAAGGAAAACTTTCAAACAACACCCTTTGGGGGAGGGAGAAGAGATGTATCAAGACTCGGTCATTCGAGATGAAGAGGACCATTGGGAGGTGAAGTTTAGGGAGGTTGTTGAACCAACAAAGGTGGTATATCATCAACTTTCTCCTTTGAGGAAGAGTATTATTTGGCCTGAGTGGTAAGTGTAACATCATTCTTTTTGGAATCACTGGTACACATAAGGACATAGGAAGAAGTGGAGGGAGAGGTCGTGAATGAGAAATTGTGCCTGCTATTGATAAGGGAAAGGTTGGGGCAAAACGATAGGTGTGGGAGGTTTCGCGGTCCCTTGGAGGAACTTAGTAACCTCGGCCCGCCTTCGACAATCTTTCGTGTAGTGATCATCACCACATATAAGGCAAGGGTATCGAGGTTTGTGCTTATCCTTATCATCAGCAGGTTGTGTTTTGGCTTTCTCAGATTTCGGGTTATTTTTATCCTCCTTATTCTTACCCTTCCCTTTTTTAGATTTATTCTTTCCAGCAGGGGTAGATTGAATGGAGTTCACCTCAGAGGTTTTGCCGGTGGAAGGAGTAGGAGTCGGAGCATTCTGAACATTAGAAGCATTAGACTTGGGGTTGGTGGGAGGGGCTTGCGTAGATTGAGGTTGAGCATGGAAAGTGCCAATCACACCATCAACCACATGAGAAGCAATAGGGGTAGTTGAGGTAGCGGTGGTAGAAGGGCGAAGTGCATCAGGGAGTAAGTCGTAAAGAGTGCCCATTTGTGAATAAACGAGATCAAGGTACTGAGCGCGACTGATCACCTGTTCTTTTGTGACAACTCCACCCATGGAAATGTCGCGAGATATTTTATTCATGAATGATTTCGTGAATCACTCTGCCAATAACTGATCCGGAAGATCGAGTTTGATCAAATGTCATCTATCTCCACTCATGAATGTGATCGGAGATGTGAGTGGCCTTATTTTTCTTGAAGGAACTCAAAATCTCAGTTCCTGTTTCATAATGGATCGACAACTGGTAGTGTGTAAGGAAATCCATGGCTAGGGTATTAAATTCAGTGAAGAAGCCTCGTGGTAATTCTATATACCACTTTGCAGCCGAACCTGTAAGAGTTCGTTGGAAGAGTCGTAACCGAATGGAATAATCCATCAAAGAGTTGGATGAACACCAACGGTGGAAAGTCATAACATGGTTGTTTGGATCTTCTCCCAATTTACCATCAAATTTTGGAATGTCGGACGATAGCTTGGCTAGTATAACTGGCTAGTGGGGAGAATGTAGGATAGGGTCATTCAAGATTCTAGACAAGTCAGGTAGATCCGAAGTGGATAAAAAGGGTAACTGTTTATTCACTTGAGGGTACTGGTGACTTTGGGGAGGCAGTCCCGTCGGTATACCAGTAGGACCATAAGCAGTCTGTATGTGAGGCGAAGGTCCTAGTAGATTCAAACGTGTGTGTAGAGGCATGTATCCCATAGGGTTGTACTAATTAGGGATGTTCCCTTGGAAAGGGACACTAGATTGAACATTCAAACCCCAAATGGGATTGGAAGAACCAAGATATGACTGGCTCGAACTAGGGGGTATAAAAGAGCTAGCTTGAGGTTATTTCCCCCTAGATGATTGTGGATTTCCCTAGATGAGAAGGTTCCAATACTGGGCTAGTGATCCGGGGATGTTCTTTCCATATTGTGGATTTATCCTCCAAGCGGGGGTTGTCCTCCAAGTGAGGATGGTGTCCCGATTTGGGTTTGACCTCCAAATTGAGTTTTTCCCCCAGGATTGTATTTCCCCCCAACGGGAATCTTATAACTAGAAGTGAATGACGGAGTAGAGCCTCCAAAGGGAGTGGAGCCACTTGGGACAAATCCTCACATAAAAGGAGGATAAGACCCTCTGGAGAGGAACTGGGATGGTGTTAGAATGGAACCAGAAGCATCATTATACCCAGGTGAAGTAAAAACTCCAGAAGCTTCGGATGGAACTTGGGTAGGAATATGGATATAAGCATTCAAAGCATTATATCCAAGAGGAAGTGATGTAATGTGTCTAGACGAAAGTGGTGTGCCAATAGGAGCTTGGCTAGCCACCGTATTCCCAGTGGGAATAATCGTAGTGTGTGGGACCATTGTGGAATGGGCCATTTGAAGAGGAATGGTTGATATAGGACCAACTGATTGTGTCTCTGAACCAATGAAGAAATATCAAGTTGTACTATTAAAGTGATATAAAGGTATCGTATAGGTAGCAGATGTCTCGGGTAGTTCATAAATGATAGGTATATCAACACCTGCCCTTGAGTCGTGAAGGCCTCGTGCAATAGTCAGGGTTCGAAATATGTCAGTGGTCCAAAAGGGATTCCCATTTTTAGGGCTAGTAAGAGGTTCGGTTGGTATTCCAGAAGTGTCAACAACAAGTTCTCTGGATGAGTTCAGCCGAAGAATACGTCTCTCATATCCAGAAGGTATGCGGAAAGTGTCTAGAGAATCAGAAACGATTCAGAGGCTTTCTAAAGAGTCAATTATTTCTCCTTGTGAAGGTATGTTGTCCTGGACCTCACTCTGTTGAGGAGAGCCCTCCGGTGGGTTAGGAAGCAAGCGTTGGGAAACTTCCGGATCTCTCAGAGGTAGTCCTTGCATCCTACGTGAACGACATGGAGGGTCAATGTTGGCTGAACCAAATATTTTACGGAAAAAATCTATGGAAAATTATGAAAAAAAACATCACTCGGTAATAGAATCTAGGAATCAAACCAAGCAAACAAAACTCTCTTATCCCAAAGTCACTAGTTGGTGATGAAATCCAACGTCGCAAAGTCAAAGCAAGAAGGGGCTAGGACAAAGCGGGTGGAAAAGTTACGTTGATGACCTTCTTAACGGACTTACACCTTGGTGCAAGCTCCCACACATAATCGTGGGTATACCCTCCAAGGAGCCCGAGTGAGTCTGGCCAACGTCAATTCCAGGTATCGTGAAGACTTGCCCCTCCACAACCACCTCGTGTAAGACCCTAAAAAGATAGGCAACTAAGGCTACCAAAAACAACAATGATGCCTAGAGAAACAATTGACAGTCTGATCCACGCGCAAAGGTAGGGTATCTAGCCCGAAATCAACTTGAGAGGCTTCCACTCATCATTGTGGGTATACCTTCAAGTGAGCCCCATAATACACGCAATCTCTACACCGAGATCAACAAAGCAGGGTGAGTAACTCTGCCAATCTCAATGCGACCTCAGGTTTGACCCTTGTGTGAGAAGGGCTTCCTAGGACAAAATGTTGCAAATGGAATTGAACACTCTCTATCACAAGATGCTATTGTGTGTTTCGTGCTTTGGAGAGTGTGTCTCACAGCCTATTCCAAAGCTCTAGCCTAGCTAATGTTGGTGCAAAAGAGCCCTAGAAAATAAAAGTTACTAATTGAGTTTTAGATTTCGCAATGTTTTTAGAGGCTGTTGTTACTCAAGAGGGAGATGGGAATGAAACCAATGTTGTGTAAGACCTTGACCCAATAATATGCAAATAGAAATGAATGATGAAAATTTTCGTTCGATGAACTCTATCTACAATAGGGAGAAGGTATTTCTGGAATGATGTAGGCTATGAAATACACTTTCTTTTTCTTAAATGAACACAATTGCAAACAACCATAAACAATGGAGTTTCTCAATGTTCTCTTCTTTCGAATGCAATAAACTTTCCTATGTATGATTACTCAAAAGAATGAATGACTTCAGATTCTTCCTTTCTAATACCAGACCGGGGGCATGACAAAGAAAGGACAAGTAATCCCAGAAAATCTATACACTCAACAAGCACCCAAATCAAACTTTCAATGAAGATAAAAGTAAAAAATGACAAGAAAGTATTTCTTCAAATGCAAATGAAGAAATGACTTTCCCAAATCATCAAGCAATCCAAGACATGTAATCAATCCAAAACTTCAAATCCAATCAAAGAATTTTAATCGAACAAGAACTCAGACACAAGTTCAGAGATTATACCCTTGTCGATAAAAATAAAAAACAAAAACTGGAAAAATACTAAATGAGAGGTGTTCGATCTCTGAAACCAATCAACAACAAGTTAAACTTTCAGAAAACAGTCAAGGAATGGCATTAAAAGTCCCTCCCATCTAATTAGAACAAAACTTGACATCAACAGAGGCTAAAACCCAACTCAAAAAAAATTTCACAGGCGCCGCCGCAACCTAATAGAACATTACAGTGCGGAAATCGAGAGTTTCCGCAGGCCAAAAACATATAGGGTTTGGAAAATTAACACTGAAGCAAACAGCCAGGGCGCGAAAATTGAAGGTTTCCACAGGCTATGTATAAAGTACAATGCGGAAGTGTCTGTAAATCAATAAATTTTGAGAAGAGGGTAAATGATGTAAGTGAACTTTTAAATCCAAAGAACCTGAATGGATCTCCCACAGACTCTGAGACTAATTTCAAATAAAAATAATAGGTTAAAAGAAAATGGCCAACAAAAACCACAAGCAAGTCGTATCCCCAGTGGAGTCACCAATTTTGTTATTGGATAAATCGGTGAATACGGAGATAAAATAATCTCCCTAGATCCACCCAGATCTAGAACAAAACAAGACAGGATATGACGCTTTCCCTAAGTTGCTATCATTGAATTTACTATTAAAGAAGGAATAGATGACATACCTTTAGCTATCGCTTCCTTATATCTTTGTTATTCTTGCTTCACTCCGGGGCTCTTGTGAGATCAGATCTGCAATGACCCAAACCAACCAAAGTGAAAGAAACGATTATAGATTCAATGAAAACCTAAACATGTGATCAAGGAGTCACGTAAGAAAATACTAATGATTTTATGGGAAAGAAACATGTCACCGTATCATATTAAGTAAAAGTGGAAGATACAACGAAATTGCCTTGATGTCACAAGTTCCCTTTCATTGGTCCTTTTTTCCAACACACACATACACTTGCTCCGAATTTGTATGAAGATGGTCCACAAAAGCTTGATGGACAAATGGAGGCCTCAAGCATCAGTTGTAATAAGATCCTTCACACAGTCTTCAACCAATTATTTCAACAATTCTCTGCTCAATCTTACTTCACCTTTTCCATGAGAAACCTATTATTATATAGGAGGAGGTGAAGTGGTTAAAAGAATGAGGATGATCCCACCAAATCAGAGAAGCTAGTAGGATCACAACCATAAAGACGCCACCTGACATTCTAGAAGATTATCCTTCTAGAAAATTTGTGAACTTCTTCCTTTCCTAAGCTTCAAACGTCGCCGCACCCTGCCTATATAGCAGCCTGCAGAAACCGCGCGAGCCAGGCATAGAGCAACCTACAGAAATAAAGGATTTCTGCACTGTGTACCACTGTCAGCCTGCGACGTCATTCTAAAACTTGCCTTGTAAGGGAAGAACTCAGTCATTTTCCTCATGTAAAATATTGTTTTGAGAGTCTGAACACATGCTTGTAGAGTCATCATCAGTGTGACCAAAATAATGTGTAACAAGTCGACCTATTATGACCATGGGCATGTACAGGTAGGACACTACCATTTATCTGGTCACCAATCCAGGGTAGTGGCTCTTGGTGGCATAGCCAAAATAAAGGGGGTCTCATTATGATCCAACCTTCTCATTTATGTGAAATGTTTGTGGATAAAGCTATCACCTCTAGTCATCAAGCCAGGACAATGGCCCTCAACTATTCCCTTGAAGCACAAGAGAAAAAGATCAAAATAAATAAAGCTAATAGTAAAAGGCAATGAATGGGTTAGGAAACAATTGCATTTATGAAAAGGTGCAATTCGACCTCTACAAAGGCACCCATAGATAAGACTTTACATTTCCATGTTATTACATGCACCCCATGCCCAAACATCTACCTTGTGAAACCTCATACACTTACATGACTTGGAGTAGACCCCACCTGGGAAACATCCCAAACTTAAGAGAGGTTAGCCCAATAGGATACCCTGAGACCCTATCCAAACCTAACTTATCAAATTGCATAACGTCTTTGAGCATTTGTCTGGGTTAATGGGGGTTTGATGCACATGTTTGGGTAATTTAATTATTGGATGTGATTTACGTTCTATCATCCCCATGACTTATGAACCCCTGTAGGGCGTACTTGTTGTTGCTGTAGGACCTTGCTCGATGGACAAGTACACATGAGGGAATGATTAGCTCAGACCTTCATGGGGGCTTAAAGCCCACATATGGATCCTAAAACCACAACCATGGGTAAGAAGAAATTGAAGACTTGCACTGAGAGAAAGAAGGATGTTGCCTTTGGAGGCACCCTGGTAGACCTAGACCTAGGAGACCTTGTTCTTCCCACATGGACATTAGCCCTTAAGGGCCTTAGACGTCACCATCATAGCCCTAAATGTCACCCAGAGTTAGGGTTTCATTTTTGGAGGCATTTTTTAGCCTCGTGGCATGTGTGGGAATCATTTAGGGCTTCTGGAGGCCAATCACCCCACTTTTCCAGCTCAACGTCACCCTAGAGGGGCATGACGTCACCCTTGGAGGTGTTTTTAGATGCAAATTAATTTTATTTATGTCAAAATTGAGTTTTGTTGTAAAGTGACCTGGTCGACCTTGTTTTTGACCTGAAAATTAATTAAAGGTCAAAATTTTATGTAAATAAACATAAAGTACTCTCATTTTTACATAACAACTTTTCCTTGGAGACAAGAGGTTTGAAATTTGCACCCTATTAGGGTTATTGGCTGAAATTGTGAGGCACCATTCTTGTTTAAGGCTATTTTTTGCAACTTGGATCAATCTTGGAGGTTTTATGGTGATCTTGCATGGTATTATCATGATTATTCTTGGTGCAAGTAAGTAAAATCTGCATTTTGTCATCTATTGTATGGTTTTATTTGCTCATACAAGATTATGAAATTGCATGGTGTCTTTAATGCTTGAAGTAAGAAACTTAAGTTGCTACTTTCTTACTTTTTATTTGCCAAACTTTTCATTAATTGATCTAGTAACTAGTGAAGCCCTAGAGCCCTAAATTGCTATCACTCTAAGGGTTTCGACTTAGTTATTGTTGCATAAGTTTTTTACTCTATAAGAATGCTAAGGAGAGCAAGGCACTAGGGCCTAGAATTGCCTACACCCTAACATCTTGTCTATTGAGGTAAAATCCTAGTAGGACTTAAGTTACTACTTCTCCTAGGCCTTTTCCCTCTTAGAATTTTGTGCATCATCATCATTGATTTGCAACCTTAGAAGAAGTCGTCCACCAACTTGATTCCATTACCCTTGAAGGCACTAGTCCTTGTCTCTTATCTCTTGACAAGTGTAACACCTTGTTTCCCCTAGTTTGTAAATATAACTATAATGGCCAAGAGAATATGGAAAACTTAATATGTGTGAATGTTTGATTTGATGGAACTTTGTATAAAAGGTCAATGAATGTAAATTCTGTTATTTACTAGAAAAACAGATAAGTGTTGCATGACTGCTAGAAGGGGGGTGTATTAAGAGAGACCACAAATGCTATGAATGAGATGGTGAAGGGCATCGAGAATGGTTGCATTAACCTTCACCAAACCAGTACCTTACTGGATTTAATTGCTCAGGACCATAACAGTCCTCTGACCAAGATATGAATTACAATAAGGCTGGCAGGTGGGAAGACCTCCGCAAGAGTTAATGAGGGGATGGGGCAGAACACCCATTTGTAAGACTTTCAGACCTGACCACATATTAGGAATTTGATCCACATGCAATCTTGCTGAGGAAGGAAAGAAAGGGAGGTGTGGTGGGTAGAGGAAAACCTGTGAAGTGTGCAGAGAAGAGAGGTGAATCTCTCGAGTTCAAGGAAGAACTGGGAAATAAGAGTTCTGGTCACAGGAAATGGCTGAGAAGGTTATGATACAAGATGATAAATGAGGCCAATCCTCCTTGCTTGGTATCGTGTAAACCATTCCCAAGGTCCTCCGGGAGGAGGAGAGTAACCTCCGTCCCTACTATTGTTGAGCCAGAAAAAATGACTCTGTTGCGGAGCATTGTGGTCTAGCTCGGGGGTGGCTAGTGGTAAATCCGTTTGAAGTGACTAAGGCTATGGTTGGGTGGAAATGAGCACCCCTTTCAATAGTCGATTCACGTTACCTAGTTCTGATAAGTATTTTCCCTGTTTTATGTATTGAGCTGGAATAATGAATGAATGCTCGGATTTATACATATGCATATTTCTAAATGAATTCTATGTAGAGTGGTTATGATATGTGTATGCCTTCGTCTCCTTGTGAAATTACACTTCTCACTGATAATATGTATGCCCAACTTAGCTCTTGAGGCTTCCCGGGGCATAAGATTGTATGACGGTCGAGATAGGAGATATTGGGACAACCTAAACCTGTCTGTCCAAAGAGGATGCCTTTTTCGGGCCCCATGTCATGAGACCAGAATTCTAGACCCAATTCCTTAACCATTTCATGGTAAAACCTCAGGAAGGATAACGATAGTGGATGCCTTAAAAGGGGAGGTCCCTTAGTTTGGGAGACCAACAGAAGAGATCCATTCGAAAGGACCCATATGACCAATACCCAGGAACCCTAGGATAAGTCTATGGAGGATATGCTCCCCTGGATTCGGAGCTCCAGAAGTCCGGGACTTCATAGTAATACTGACCTTACCAGTCTTATGAGGACCAAAGGTAACCGAGAGACTCCGTCTCCCATAATATTGAGCGATGATAGGCAGTTCCCTAGGTGATTGGGTGAACCTATCTCGCCAACTAAATCGAGACCCGAAACCCCCGAAGGCCAGAGCCACGAAGGGCCAGAATCGTAGATCACGGAATCCTTCGGATCCTTTCCCCACTGTCAATATATTAGGGACACATGGCTTTATCCCCTTTAATTCAGATATTGGAAAATTCAAGAGGTAAGAGGAGTTTACATAGCCATACGCCCAAATGATGAATCCCCGAAGTAACCAAGGACATAGATATATAAATCTCCATTACTGGATCTCGAACGTGAGATTTGAGGGATGTTGAAGGGGGATTAGACTGGAGCGAAGAGGTGTCATGATGCCATCCATGGTGACATGGAACCAAACTTGACGAGCCACATGCCACCTGGATTCATGTGCATCGCCTACCCCATAGGACCCTTGGATTGTGACATGCATCATCCTGGGTGAGGGAACATGTTTCCCCTGACCCATCTACGTGTCAGCCCCTGGTACGTGCCCACCTAGCCAACGTGGATGGTGAAGGGATTGGGACTCCGAGATTCCGGAACATCAGAACTCTGTAGGATTTGGAGCATAGTATCGTAGAGAGTCCAAAGAAAACCCAAAGCCCGAATTAACAGAGTATATCTGAACCGTCCATTGGAAAGGATATGTGTTGTCAGTTACCGCACTCTGGAACATAAGTACTTCGGAAGGGTTGAAGAGTGGAGGGTCGAGAACCCCCGAAGCCGAAGTCCCGTAGTCAATCTCAGTCATTGGCTATGCCAAGAGTATAGACCGTAGATTTGACCCGTGTTTGTATGCAAGTCCGAAGTTCGGTGGAATCAGAGTCAGGTGAGTCAAGAATACCCAAAATCCGAAGTTCCAAAGCGCACGAGGAACCTATTGAGTCAGACCCACGTGGAGGTCCCATGGCCTCGACTAATAAACACTCGAGGAACTTGGGAGAGGTGTATCCTCTAGTTATGAGTTGGTTCTGAGCTTGGTGACCGTGGTTGGAAAGATCTGGACGACCAGAATGGGATTGAGACCCCTAATGGAGGTCTTGAGTTCTTAATAATAATTAAATTTCGATGCCCCACCATAGGTGTGTTACAAAAAGACTCAACTCAAACTTTTTAACTTCATACTCAAACACTTTCACTTTATACTCTACTAATTTGCTAACTTAGTCTAGAAATACTAACAACTAACTTGTTGTTGTCATAATAACTGCTACAACTATCATTTTGTAGCTTATATTAGCCTACTAACCATCAAAATCATCCCAAAATTTGTATAAGGCAAGCTACTATCAATAAGTGTTAAAGTGTATGTTTAATTTCGTTTTTAGAGTGCAAATTCTGAAGGTGTTACCTCCGTCACAACTCCTGTTACAACCATTGTTTCAACCATTAACAACCTTAAAATCATGCATAAAACCATTGGGAATTTGTACTAAGAAAACCATAATCATTGGATATTGAAGTAGTGTCTTATTGCTCTATTATAGTACTTTTCTGAAGTGGTTTTATTATTGTCATCATCATTAATTAATGATGTTTGGACAATCGTTTAAGCCATTCATTGACTTGTATTTATCCTTAAAAGTGTGAGTGACAAAACATATCAAGTTTGCAAGACTATTGTATATTTTCCTTGTCATCATAACTTGCACCTTTCAAGATATATTGCTTCTACTGTGATCTCACTTTCATTGTATAGTAACTTGTTTAGGCAACACATAATTTGTTTAAGAAGTCATTGATTATAACTGTTGCTACTAACGTTTGATGTTTCATTGGTAAAAGGAAGGCACAAACACATTTTCATTTTCCCTTGTCCCTTTAGACTTCACCAAAGTGACTTCTTATGCTGAGTGACCTAGAGAGAGGGGTGGGTTTTCACTATATCTTTTTTCCCTTCATCAACCAACTAGGTCCTGGGACATCTCCCTTGGAGTGAGGCTTTCCTCCTCCTAAAGAGAAAGACGTACCCTATTGGGGTGACAATGATAGGGTTACCTCTGTGTTACATCAATCTAAGCCTACTTTCCTTTAGGCTTTTGGAAAGTATAGATTGTGTAATAACATTTTTGGCGCTGTTGTCGAAGAACATTGAGTGAATTTTTCTCGAATGATTTTTTTTTGATAAGCCTTTTTCTCTTTAGCCTTTCACTTTTCAAAGATTACCTAGTGACTCCACTGAGGGTTATTCCCTCTTTTCCCTTTGATAATCCATAGAAATATTATCTGGCGACTCCACTAATGTTAAATCCAACCATGGCTTCTCAATTGGACCTAGGTAATTTTAAACCCTTGGAGATGAGCGAAATTTCGGGTTACCCTCAACAAATGCCTCTGAGGTATTTAAATTGGCTCCCTAGATTCGTTGGTAATGATGGGATTAGGGCCTAAGATCACATGGGTAATTTTTGGGCCTTTTTTCAACTCCACCCTATTAGTGATGATGGTGAATATTTGGCAATGAAAATTTTCTCTGCCAGTCTTCATGGGAATGCTAGGAAATGGTATGATGATCTCCCTGATGCTAGCATCACATCTATGGACCAGTTAGAAGAAACCTTTCTTGAGAAGTGGGGTATTAAATTAGAAGATATCCACATGCTAATAAAAATACTCGAGTACATAAAACAAATAAGAGTGAGACTATCAAAGAATTCCATACCAGGTTTGAGAATTTTCTACAACAAATTCCTAGAAGCCATTATCCTGAGGAAAAATACCTTGCTTACCTCTATACCAATGCACTCTTAGTGCAATTGGGATTTCTCCATTATACATTGAATAGCTGAGATTTAAATTGAATGTGGATGATGTCAACCTTGGGATAATTGCAAACAATCAATTATGTGCCTAATAACTCTAAAACACTCTCGTACCACCCGCCTTCCTTATACTCTAAAAACTGTTAATGAACAATATACATCATTCTAAATCTTTTGAGTAGTATAATAAAAAGGAAGTATTAGGAAGTACAAGTAAACCCGTCGGGGTACTGAACATGCCTGATGGTAGCGAGGCCATGCTTGTATGGTACTAAGGTAAACCCACCGGGGTACTGAACAGACCTATTGGCAATGGGGCTATGCCGGGTAAAAGGATTTGAAAAACATAAAGTGGCACACCTAAAACTGAAGAAAAACCCTTGGGTCTCATTTTGAAGCAATCATTATCGAATCAAGGCTAAGAGATGACCTTTATATCTCTTGGATGATGTTCTTAAGAACCTTCGAGTATCCACTTTATATTTCTATCTTAAAAAAAACAGTTTTGCACCAGAAGTTGGACCCTCAGTATGTGTAATTCACCTTACCTAAGCAATAAGAGCTTCATCTCTAAAAACTTGGATAAGAAACGCGTTAATCATCTTGGGATGTTTTCTTTTATGTGTTCCTCTCTTCAAATGAGATCTAAACTATGTTTATATCACTTTTGTTTTAAAGGTAATCTAGCTAGGGAGGCCTATTAAGTCAAAGTCATTTAGAAAACTCTTGGCCACTATCCTATAATCGTATTAGAGTCACATCCAACCCTTTCTCCTAACTTTGATCGAAAACATATTGGATAAGACTTAAAGTCAAATCACTAACATATCTAATCTATTAATCATGACTCCACTTTGTCACCATAACTACTTTGCCATGAGTTAGAATGTGAAGCATAATCTAGGAAGTTTATATTGTTTAATAGGAACTTAGGAGCTGAAGAAGGATCAAACTTCAGGGAATGCTTGATCAAGTAAGGAGTACCATCAACTGTGAAATTTTGAAGATCATTGTTGCATGAGGACATGCAATGACTTAAGCATGGTGGAATGTTGAGTCT
>ML803408.1:43145-63106 GCA_009831015.1 Picea engelmannii
TTTAATAGGAACTTAGGAGCTGAAGAAGGATCAAACTTCAGGGAATGCTTGATCAAGTAAGGAGTACCATCAACTGTGAAATTTTGAAGATCATTGTTGCATGAGGACATGCAATGACTTAAGCATGGTGGAATGTTGAGTCTTAGTTTTGACACTTCTAATGCCCTATATTACCCTCTATCTGAGCCTATTCTACCTATTCTATGTGTATCTAATTGATTGTTTCTTCCATAAATACATTTGATGACCTTGTTCATGTGCATAAGAGGTAACTTATGATTAAGGCATGTTTTGTTTAATTTTCTTGAGTTAATATGATTAAAATGGTTGATTTTGTATGATCCTAATCACTTTGACTCTTAAGCAACATGATCCTGTACCCAGTCTATTCTGGTACCAAGGCTCCACCTATTCCGGTACCAGCCTATGCTAATCTGGTACTAGACATAATTCAGATTTTTTGAATCTTTATAGAATAAAAGTGGGCTCATGGGTTTTGTCCAGAGCGATGTTTTCATGTAGAAACATGAGTCATAACTAACCCAGCGTGCACGTGTGGACCTCCAGCTCAGGGGGAACGATTCTGCCAAAATTAACAAAAAAACTCAAACTGTCAACATGTGCCTCTATTTCCGTGCATATGGTATCAGATATAGAAATTCTAATACATGGGTTTTGTCTAGAATATGAAAAATTGAGTAACACATGGGCCGTTTTTCAAAATTAGAATTGGTTTGGGAGATATGGATGGGGGACTAACTCGAATTTGCCCAAATTGTTAAAAAAACACAGATTTTTGGGATTTATCCTAAAATTGTAAAAATTGTTTTCTTAGCTTGGGGATTCGGTTTCATCCATTCCTCAATGGATTTTATGTATGAATAAGACCTCATAGGTACGAGTAGGAAGGAATTACTATGTTGTAATATTGGTTCTTGGAGAAGGATGTATGTTGGGAAATGAAATGTTGAATTTTTGATCCACTTAATCAATTGAAGGAATGCTGAAGCTGTTTATGCAATTCTTGGGCATAAGTAAAGTGTTTTAGTCTACAATCTCTTTAGAGGTACCTTGTTGGTTCGGCAAGGGCCCACCGTCCCAACTAAGGTAAACCTCCCTATACATGCTTTGTGTGATTGTGTGAGTGTGCAAATTTAACATTTGTGTTTTGTCAATAATTTTAAACGTATTTTAAATACATAATTGTTTGCTTTTGAATCGGTGTGCACAATTAGTTTTCTTTATATTTCTGTAGGGTAACATTTAATTGTTTGATGTGTGGAATTTTTAAGCAAAGATTATTCTGAGTGTGAGGCAGTAGTGTTCTTAGTGGGTATAGTAGCAATATGACTTCATCTTTTACCTTCATGTTCCATAATGAAGTCTCTCAGTTATACTAATTGTTCCTTGTACTGATTTGTTTGAATTGAACAGAGTTGGAATTGATTTCGATTTCAAGAGTGTTTGGAGTTGATTGTTAATCATTGTTTTGATGACTACAAGAAACAAGCTCTTAAGTTCATCTCTCAATTTCATAAGCCTGGAATGAACAGACTTGTCACTTAAGAAAGAACCTTTTGATTCACTGTTTTCTTGAGAAGTTTTGTTATCAATTTTCTCTTCTAAGTTTGGAGTTGTATTGTTGAAGTGTGCCTAGATTTGATTGCTAATTTTTGTTAAGAGTAGCAGCTACATATAACTAATTCAAAGTCCATCTTTCCACTTCATGAGCTTGTAAATGGACACGACATTATCTGAGCAAAATCTTTTGAGTGCATGATTGCAAGTTTTGCTTTCTAATTTCTGAATTGTGTGAAGAGTGCTATCTTTGAAAACACAGTATTTTGTTATTGTTGGTTTTCTTATCTAAGCTATACTAAACAGACATAGGAACCTATCTTTTATCGGCACATATAGTGCATCAAATCTACAAATTACGAATCCTGGTTGATAATTTATGTTTTGTAATATATTATGCAAATAATTGCACCAACATTTTGGCGCCATTGCTGGGGAGTTGTAAACGGTAATAGGTAGTATTTGAATTAGATTGCTTTAATGGTTTTGGATTGGTTTTATGGATGACCTAAGGGCAGAGAGAGGATGGTAAGACGTGCAGGAAGAGCCCACACATCCACTTTGGTGGGGTTGCTCCAAAATTAGGTTGTACTCTTCTTTTAATGCAAGTGTGTTTTTCCTTCTTTTATGAAAATTTAGTTTGATTTATGATGAGATAACTTGTGCAAACCGATAACCTGGTGACAACAAGATCCCAATAACGCAAGGAGTTCAAGCTTGGTGTGTTTTGTTTTTGCAAATAGTTTTAAAATTCAAATCTTTAAATGATAAATCATGTTTGGGGTGTTGTAAGAACCCCCCGAGTACTAATCTGTGTTGCGAAACAGGTATCATCAACCAGCTAGAGTAATTCAAGGATGATCAAGAGCTTGAAGAATGTTCCTCCAAGAACTTTCTCGCATTCTAGCAACAGTGATCCAGATTATTTTCGGCACGAAATGAGAGCGGAGATATAATAAAGAAATGCATAGAGATATTGCAGATATTCAATAATATAACATAAATGTATCAGAGATGCAACCATAAACATAGATATACAGTAATACACGATTTCTATTAATCAGAAAAATGTACAGAGACTGTAAAAATACAGAGTGAAAGACTCGCTAGAATGGTGGCAGCTTATCTCTGAGAAGAGATGTGACGGCTACTCGCATTTGCAAGAAGATGATTACAATGAGTCTCTGAAGGCCTTTTTACAATAAACGGGAATGGCAAAAGTCCTAGACATCCAAATACCTAACCCTAGGAGATGAAGCACCAAAAGTCATGTGGGCCCCGTTTGGGTAAGTGAGTACATCAACTTCCCGGGGTTGTAACTTTTGCATACGATCTCCGTTTTAGGCGTGTGATAGCTCGTTGGAAAGGTATTGTTGAGGAGGTTAATTTTGGGGGCTCAATTATTCTTTTGACTATCATTGAGAACCTCGATCTCGAAAAACCTTCATTTAGGCCCTCAAAATGGCCCCGGAAGTTAAAACCTGCTAAAAATAGTAAATTGCCAAAATTGCCAGAAAACAGTTTTGAGCCAATAGAAAAAGGTGGGTGGCCACTGATATCCACCTGGATCAAGCAGCTGGGATATCCACCTCTCAGGAAGAGCATATTTTCACAGCAGTCAAGAATCTAGTTGTCTCTCCACAAGAAGATTTAGAAGTCTCGTCGGATTCCTCTTGTCAATTTGTTGAGTAGAATAAAGAATCATGGATATTATTCAATGGAGAGAAACCAGTGGAACCTGGGATTGAGGATTCCTTATCATGCCTCTCAGCAGATCCTGTATGTAATCCAAATACCAATCATTTTGAAGAGGAGAATCTGCATAGCATGGTAGAGGAGGACATTCAGTGTGACCTAAACAAAGAAGAGAAACACGAATATCTTGATCCTATTGAAATATGGTTTCAATTAGTTATTAGGCCACACCACTCTCTCATTTTTCATTATTTATTGATCTCATCATCAAAGTAGCTGGTCCTTCATACACCGATATGCATTAAAATTGATCTTTTAAACCCGAGTATGGATATATTTCTAACCCTGTTACACACATGACTTCACTGGAAGTATTCTTATACTTGAAATACATTTTCTTTTGTTCAATTAGAGTAGGATAGTAAATAAATAAATGTTGCAATGCAACCTATCTTTCATACTTTTCATAAATGGGAATGTCAAAAGCTAATAAAGAAATCAGTTTAAGATCTTTTGTTCCTGTAATAGATTTCTTTTTAAAAGTTATGATGAATTTTGTTTGGATTCTTATGAGAAGGGAATCTCTTCATCCTCCGAATGCCCACATAATACTGGAAGGGTTTCAAAAGCAGAGAAGGAATCCTTGTCAACGGAAGATAACACTTAAGGGAGTGCTTCATGACCTATTTCTTCAAAATTCTTCTTTTTGCTTAAGTTGCTAAAAATGATGCATTCGTGGTTTATCATTACCTATCTATTTTAAGACCACTATTTCACAAGGATGATCAATTCAGTGATCTTTTTAATAGAAGTTGAAACTAAATGCTAATTCCAAACTATTTTATTTATAGTTATAATTCAACATTTGACATTTTCCCTAAATTTTCTATTTGTAAGCATGAATAAAAATCTAGTTTTAATTAGTTCTATTGGTTTATTTTTAGCAGATGTTCGCAACTCTTTGAGAAGTTTATTTTAGCATCTCACATTGTTTGCATGAGGCCATACAAAACCTTAGGCATGGGGGAGTGGTTGCTGAAACCTTCATATTCTTTTGCAACTTCCGTCGGCGAGGCCAAATCAACATGTTCAGTGCTGGGATTTGATAGTCATTTCCAGAATTCTGGTACCATTCTATTCCGGTACTACAGAATTGCGTTCATTCGGTACTGCAAACAATGTTTAACTCTGCATTCATCCGGTACTGTGGGAGGAGGTCTGTGCTATTTTGGTACTGAACCACAACTATGTGCTATTCCGGTACTAATGGTCATTTCTGTGCTCATCTGGTACCAAAGGAGAAAGTCTGTGTTTATCTGATATTGAACAACATTCCTGTGCTCATCCAGTATTGATGGTCGCCTGTGTTCTCATCTGTTACCAAAGGAGGAGGTTTGCGCTATTCCGGTACTGAACCACAACTTTACGCTATTCCGGTACTGAAGCACAACCCTGTGTCCATCCGATACTCAGGTGATCCGGTACTGGTAATGAGGTGTTGGTATTCCTTATCCTATACTCAAATTTTTTTGCTGCTCGATTTAAATGATTCAAGTAATAAGACGTATAAACTCAACATTTTTCATTTTACTAAAATAAATTAGACTAATTATGTTGTAAACATATGGTTACTCTCAATTATTGCACGCTCCCTACCATGAAATTTTGTAAGCCCTCATATACATCTCCTCGTATATTATCACTGAATTCCTTGGTGAAGTGGTTGTCGTCATGAATGAGCAAAAATCATCCATCATGTCACTCTGTTTATGCCCCTTGCTCTGTTCCGGTGCTGCAAAAAAATGTTCTGATACTAGTTACCAATCTGGTACTAATACCAAGGTGATATGATCTTTGTCCTATGCTTAACATCGTTTTCACTTTAGGTAATTGGAGGTATGAGCTAATCTCTTCATGTTCTTTCTATCAAGGATCATTTAAGTCTTGTCTTGAATTGTTTTTACTCTCATTTACATCTTCCTCCTACATTTCTACACTCAACCTTAAATGAATCATCCTTGCTATCCTTTAAGAATATATTTGCACATTTAGCTCTATATGATAATGGGTGCACTTGTCTTATTACCTCATCATTTTGAAGAAGTGATTGCTAATTGAAATATCCATTGAAAAGTGGTGACACCATTATGTCGAATACTAACCGAGTTGATTCAAATAAGTTTTTATCCAAGTTTATCTCTACAATTTTTTCTTGGGAGGTATTGATGAAAACCTCATGTGGTGGACCGCTCTTGCAAAACTGCAATGAACTTTCACGAGAACCCTAATAGGATTAACTAGAGGGACCTCTTAGTCATTATCCAAGATGTTCCATTATACATTGAATAACTAAGATTTAAATTGAATGTGGATGATGTCACCCTTGGGATAATTGCAAACAATCAATTATGTGCCTAATAACTCTAAAACACTCTCGTACCACCTACCTTCCTTATACTCTAAAAACTGTCAATGAACAATATACATCATTCTAAATCTTTTGAGTAATATAATAATACGGAAGTATCATGAAGTACAAGTAAACCCATCGAGGTACTGAACAAGCTTGCTGGCAGCGGGGCCATGCTTGTATGGTACTAAGTTAAACCCGTCGAGGTACTGAACAGGCCTGCTGGTAGCGGGGCTATGCCGGGTAAAGGGAGTTATAAAACATAAAGTGGCAAACCTAAAACTAAACAAAAACCCTTGGGTCTCATTCTGAAGCAATCATTATCGAATCAAGGCTAGGAGATGACCTTTATATCTCTTGGATGATGTTCTTAAGAACCTTCGAGTATCCACTTTAGATTTCTATCTTTAAAAAAATAGTTTTGCACGAGAAGTGGGACCCTTAGTATGTGTAATTCACCTTACCTAAGAAAGAAGAGCTTCATCTCTAAAAACTTGGATAAGAAACGAGTTAATCATCTTGGGATGTATTCTTTTATGTGTTCCTCTCTTCAAATGAGATCTAAACTATGTTTATATCACTTTTGTTTTAAAGGTAATCTAGCCAGGGAGGCCTATTAAGTCAAAGTCATTTAGAAAACTCTTGGGCACTATCCTATAATCGTATTAGAGTCACATCCAACCCTTTCTCCTAACTTTGATCGAAAACAGATTGGATAAGACTTAACGTCAAATCACTAACATATCTAATCTATTACTCATGAATCCACTTTTTCACCATAACTAATTTTCCATGGGTAAGAATGTGGAGCATAAGCCAAGAAGTTTATATTATTGAATAGGAACTTAGGAGCTGAAGAAGGATGAAACTTCAGGGAATGCTTGATCAAGTAAGGAGTACCATCAACTGTGAAATTTTGAAGATCATTGTTGCATGAGGACATGCAATGAATTAAGCACGGGGGAATGTTGAGTCTTAGTTTTGACACTTCTAATGCCCTATATTACCCTCTATCTGAGCTTATTCTACCTATGCTATGTGTATCTAATTGATTGTTTCCTCCATAAATACATTTGATGACCTTGTTCATGTGCATAAGAGGTAACTTATGATTAAGGATTGTTTTGTTTAATTTTATTGAGTTAATTCGATTAAAATGGTTGATTTTGTATGATCCTAATCACTTTGATTCTTAAGAAGCATGATCCGGTACCCAGTCTATTCCGGTACCAAGGCTCCACCTATTCCGGTACCAACCTGTGCTAATTCGGTACTAGACATAATTCATAATTTTTGAATGTTTCTAGAAGAAAATCGGGCTCATGGGTTTTGTCCAGAGAGATGTGTTCATGTGGAAACATGTGTAAGAATTAAACCATATCACATGTGTGGACCTCCATCTCAGGGGGAATGATTCTGCCAAAATTAGGAAAAAAACTCAAACTGCCAACTTGCGCCTTGATTTCTGTGCAGATGGTATCAGATATAGAAATTATAATACATGGGTTTTGTCCAGAATATGACAAATTGAGTAAGGCATGGGCCATGTTTCAAAATTAGAATTGGTTTGGGAGATATGAGTGGGGGACTAACTTGAATCTACCCAAATTGTTAAAAAACACAGATTTTTGGGATTTATCCTAAAATTGTAAAAATTGTTTTCTTAGCCTGGGGATTCGGTTTCATCCATTCCTCCATGGATTTTATGTATAAATAAGACCTCATAGGTATAAGTAGGAAGGAATTACTATGTTTTAATATTGGTTCTTGGAGAAGGATGTATGTTGGGAAATGAAATGTTGAATTTTTGATCCACTTAATCAATTGAAGGAATGCAGAAGTTGTTTATGCAATTTTTGGGAATAAGTAAAGTGTTTTAGTGTTTTAGGTACCTTGCTGGTTCGGCAAGGGACCACCGTCCCAACTAAGGTAAACCTAGGCGTACATGCTTTGTGTGATTGTGTGAGTGTGCAAATTTAACAGTTGTGTTTTGTCAATAATTTTAAATGCATTTTAAACACAATTGTTTACTTTTGAAACAATGTGCACAATTAGTTTTCTTTATATTTCTATAGGGTAACATTTAATTGTTTGATGTGTGAGATTTTTAAGCAAAGGTTATTTTGAGTGTGAGGTAGTAGTGTTCTTAGTGGGTACATGAGCAATAGGACTTCATCTTTTACCTTCATGTTCCATAATGAAGTCTCTCATTTATGCTAACTATTCCTTGTACTGATTTGTTTGAATTGAACAGAGTTGGAATTGATTTCGATTTCAAGAGTGATTGGAGTTGATTGTTAATCATTGTTTTGATGACTACAAGAAACAAGCTCTTAAGTTCATCTCTCAATTTCATAAGCCTGGAATGAACAGACTTGTCACTTAAGAAATAACCTTTTGATTCACTGTTTGCTTGCGAAGTTTTGTTGCCAATTTTCTCTTTTAAGTTTGGAGTTGTATTGTTGAAGTGTGCCCAGATTTGATTGCTAATTGTTGTTAAGAGTAGCAGCTACAGATAACTAATTCAAAGTCCATCTTTCCACTTCACGAGCTTGTAAATGGACAAGGCATTATCTGAGCAAAATCTTTTGAGTGCATGATTGCAAGTTTTGCTTTCTAATTTCTGAATTGTGTGAAGAGTGTTATCTTTGAAAACAAAGTATTTTGTTATTGTTGGTTTTCTTATCTAAGCTATACTAAACAGACATAGGATCCTATCTGTTATCGACACATATAGTGCATCAACTGTACAGATTACGAATCCCGGTTGATAATTTATGTTTGGTAATATATTCTGCAAATAATTGCACCAACAACTTGGTTGAAGAGAGAGATCCTGAATATATCAAACATGATGATGAAGTATTAATGCGTTCTCCTCCCTCTAATGAAGCCATCCGAGATCCTATTCCTCCTGCAAAAAAAGAAGAGGATGAGGCTAGTCATTTTCCTTTTCAGGTTTTTGATGATACCTTATTCTATGATTCAAAAGGTGAAGAAGAAAGGGAATCCTTGGGTAAGTTATACCCTCTATATTATGAAGCTAAAATTGTAGGGGCAAGTCGCGAGGATGAAGCACTGATGCTTTCTCTTTCATTTGATGAAGTCATCTAAGTCTTCGATGCTCCTATACAACAAGAAGTGAATACAATAAGTTATTTCCCTTTCCAAGATTTTGAAGATTCTTTATTTTGTGATTTGGAAAGTGAAGAACGGTTAGAGGATCCCTTGGATGTTTTAAGCCCTTCGTGTTATGATAAAGGTAATGACATGGTTGATAATATTGATGAGTTCATACACATTAGGAAACGTAAATGGGATGTGATTGGGTATGATGGAGATACCATTTATGACATTGAGGGTCATTTCCAAATGTTTCTTTACAATTATCATATGAGGTTACTACTAATCTTGAAATTTGTCAACAAGGTGATGAAGTAGTTGCTAATGTTTTCCAAGCACCCAAGGGTGACCTAGTTCTATGTTCTCCTGATGATTTTCGTTCATACCTTGAGGATTTTGATGAGTATTCATTTGAGCACTTGGATTTATTCCATGAAGAAGATTATCAACAACCATTGTGCTCATATCTTGATAAGGGTGAGGACATTGCTTGCTTGAAGTAGGGTACTTGTGACAAGGTTTTCCAGCCTCCTTTGATTACTTTACCTTGCTATGTCACTAAGGGTGCAGTTGGGAAACATGTCCCTTGTCTTAAGATTTCTCCAGGGCAAAGCCTTCTTTTAGAATTCAAGGGTAGGTTGAATGCTTTAAGAATAAATTTGTTATCTCGATATTCCAACCTTCCCTTGAGAAGTTGTCTGTCATCCTCTACATTTTTGATGGTCCCTTCCTAGACCTCAGGATGTGATGACATCTAAGGTAGTGCCACCCTATTTTTCTTCCCTAGAAAAATTATGCAAAAAAGAGCAAAAAATTCTTCCCTTCTTTGGCCAAGGAAAATGCTTTGATACCAATTGTTAAGAACTAATGACCTAAATACAAAATACCACAATAGTGCCAAAGATATCTGAATACAATCACCACACAAGATATATGAAACAATATAGAAAACCACCACTTTATTATATCAAAACCCTTGGGGTAGGGAAACACCATACAGTGGATCGTATTATGGAAGGGATCCTCTCCTGTTCACTTGCCTATTCGAGGGGGCATCCTCCTATTGAGATTGAGCTCCAAATACAATACTTCTCTTCATATCCCATTACATTGCTTGAACCCATTTATATAGTGCTACCATCACCTAAGAACATTCTAGAGGAGAAATATTCTAGAAGTAGAACCTTCTAAGAAGTCCTCTTACATTTATTATATCTAACTACCCATTTATTATATCTAACTACCATAGTGGGCCTTATTTAATAATATAGTGGACCTAGTCCACCTTACATTGAGTAGCCTCCACTATTATCACTATGGGTACTCTGGGCCACCCCACTACCTCTCTAGCTACCTTACAGAGTGAGGATTTCCTCCTCCTAAAGAAAAATAGGTACCCTATTGGGGTGAAAATGATAGGATTACCTCCATGTTACATCAATCTAAGCCTACTTGTCTTCAGGCTTTGGGGAAGTATAGATTGCATGATAACAAGCTTATAATAAGAAAGCAGGAACCAACAATAGGCTCAATACTACAAGAAAGGTGATGGAATGTGATTACAACTTAACTCCAAATAATGTATTTTTTCATAGATTTAGTCCGCTAGGCTTGAAAAAGTATAAAATAGTACCCAGGAGAACTCTTCTAGCCAATGGCGACTAGAGTATTCCTTTTTCATAAGTATTCCACTTGGTTCGAAAAAGGGTTAAACTTACACCAAATAGACGTCTTTTCAAATACATTTAACGAGTGTGAAAGAAACAAGTTCACTCGGTAATATTTTAATTTTTTAGAGAGTCTAAAAAGAGCTTAACTAAGAGTTGGGGTGATCCAGGGGATCAGATTTTGATAAAAAATAAAAGTGCTCGGAATCACTTCAAAATGGACACGTGCGTAGGCCTCGTCCTCATGAACCCAACACAACTTGAACGGGCTCAAACAGACATTGTATGAGTGAGATATCATGTTATTTTCATTTTGCTAAACATACAAAATTTTGCTAACTGTGCAGTTCGTACAGTGCTATCGTGGCAGGGTATAGACCCACACGTGGTAGGTGACATGGCATGGTTGTATAGGTGATGTGGCATGGGATGACATGGCATGGTCGTACAGGCTTGTTGGAAAATAAGTGGATGAATCCAGTGTTGACACGTGTCATCTATTAGGAAAGTGTTATGGTGCCACGCTGCCCAGTCGTGGGCTACCACGTGGCACGTGGAACCCCTCTAGTTTGGTTTGTAAGTGGTAAAATGTTTGTAACTCTACAAGAGTTGAACCTGCGACCTTTAGGCGAGGTAATGAATTGGTAAGGGCCGGGCTACCAACCCGCCCTCACAGTGTTACTTAACCATATACATTGTTTTAATTATTTGAATTGAAAGGTATGTAATATCAACAGAGTAAAGGGCCGGGGCTAGGCCCCAACCCTCGATCCATCGCACCACACATGACCACTCCATAAAAACACCAGTGCGGGGTTACACCATATGACTTACCATAACTTTTGGCACGATATTTTACACTACTGTTTAGCCCGACAGGTGTGGAGCCTTGGCCACATTGCCACCCCATATGACCTGTCCTTTACTCTTGGCATGTGCGTGGACTGTTACAATGGAGGTTAGCCCCGGTCACATGTTTCTACACCACATGAACACACGCCTTTGCATGGAGGATCTAGCCAACAGACATGCAACAGTTAAGTCGTTGGACACATGCGGCCATACGATCGAATTCTCCACTGAGGTTTTGGGGTCAGCGCAAACGGTCCTACATTTTCACCCTTTCTACGGGAATCGTTTTGTGTGCTAGGTTTTGGCACGAAAAACACACAGAGGCCGAGTTAGTTTGACAGTGGGTGCAATTTGGTGAGCAGGTACATCAAGCTTGAAGGGGGAAAACTTCCAGGAGGTGTAACTTCTTCATTTTTTGGCCAAACCAGGTGTCGAAAGAGCCCAGCTAGGGGTTTTTGGACGTTTTGAAGCCATTGGAGCCATCTATTTTGTATTCTGAGCACTTTAAGAGCATAATGAAAATTATCCAAGGGAAGTTGGACCAGGAGATGTAGCCCAAGATAGGGGTGTGTGGATTAATTGGGTTGGTTGTTATTGATGTCAACCCTTGAAGAAATTTCGATAGCGAATTTTGGTAGCACAAAGGTTTGGGTAATGGACTCAAGTTTGTTTGATGTATAATAGTATTTGTTTTGATATATTTGCAGGTAAGACTATTCTCTATGGATAATACATGTCATGCCATTTCCAGTGGTATGTGGAACGTCGCATAACTCCTCACGGTTTGAGAGTTATGGCCTTACGAAGTTGAAGGACCCTCATATGATTGGCTTGAAACCCCAAAAGGTCAAAGAAGTCAAAGTGCTTTTAAAGAAGAAAATATTTAAATAATAAATTGAAGTGACAAAGTCAAAGAGGATTATTTAAATAATAAAGTGAAGTGACAAAGTCAAAGAGGATTATTTAAATAATAAAGTGAAGTGACAAAGTCAAAGAGGATTATTTAAACAATAAAGTGAAGTGACAAAATCAAAGAGGATTATTTAAACAATAAAGTGAAGTGACAAAATCAAAGAGGATTATTTAAATAATAAAGTGAAGTGACAAATTCAAGGAGGATTATTTAAATAATAAAGTAAATGGAGAACTTTCTAATTATGGAAAGTGGTTATAAGAAGGTTAACCTTAAAATGAGGAAAATGGGTTAAATGGTCAAGTGGATATTGGATACATGGACAAGTGGAAAATTAGGAAGAGTTGGACATAGGTGACTATGTGGACAAAGTGGCCTAGAAGATACTTCTAAGGAAGCTACTTGGACGGTATAAATAAGAGGCAAGGCTCTCTCATTTTAATTACACTTGAGCATATTGAATATCTATAGGTGACTGAGGTAACCAAAGGATATCTAAGCCAAATTTTAGATGGAAGGTGAAGTAAAGAAGATTGAAATTCGAGGGAGGATAAATTCTTTTGATGATGCTTTCTAAGGTATGTTATTTACAGGTCATCTCACCATTTCCGCAATAATTTTTTTTCTAGAATGATTCAGACTGTGAAATTTGGAGGCCATTAAGAAAACATATCCAAGTAGATGTGGTACAAATTTCAGCTTGTGGGTCATTGTATTTTTGGAGTTACACTATGTGGAAAATAGGGTTTGTGGCTAGTCCTGAAACTAGTCTAAAACAAGTGTTTCGGGTAAAAATGTCATAACTTCTTCATAACAGAACCAAATTTAGTAAGACCAAATGTGTTGGTTAGAGTACAGTCTGTAGTATTCTGTGTAAAATGTTTAGATCCATACAACAAATATTCCATGTGGGGAACGCTGTACAAGTTCACTCTCTAGAATGAGCCAAAATTCAACAAGGGATGCCATTTTTGCTATAAATCCTTTTTTGAGAGGTTCCAAGTAGTGACACCTGGAGGAATTGCATAAAACACACCAAAGAATATTGTGTACTATTTTCATATCTTTATTCATTACAGGTACATAGTTAAGATTATTTCAAGTTAGTGTTGTTGACTAATCCAAAACTAGTCATGTGAGACTAAAGTAAAGTTTGATGAAAATGTTAGTCTCTTGTTGTTAAAGTTAAGGAAGGTTTGCAAGTATGTGATCATATACACTAGGTCTATTACAAAGTTACAAATTAGATTTGAATGATGAAATTGATGAGGGCTTTTGGTTGAGGTACACGCTGGGTACATGGTTGAGACAAGTAGTTGATGAGTTGGCACATACATGAGGTGTATAGTTGATGATGTTGGTACATATTGATGAGTCATAGTTTATGAGTAGTTGATAAATGATTGGTACATACTTTGTACATGGTTGGAGGTACTTGTTAATAATATTTTTGACACATGGTTTATGGATGATGTAGCATACTTGTATTGGTATATTATTAGAAGCACATATTGATCTTGGTGATGATTATGAGTTGTTGTGTTATGCTTGGTTGATGTAGATCTTTGAGAGTTGTCTTGGTGATTGATCTTGGTGAGTAGATTTGATTTGGTTGATAAGATTGATGAGACAGGTTGTTGTGATAGGTTGTTTGGATAGGTTGTTGTGACATATTATTCGTACAGGTTTGGTGCATGGTTGATGCACTTATTCATGGTACAGGTTGAGTACAGGTTGGTGCATGGATGATGCACTTGTTTATGATACAGGTTGATTACAAGTTGTTTGGTACAAGTTGGTGCATGGTTGATGCACTTGTTTATGCTACAGGTTGATTACAGGTTGAGGTACAGGTTGATGCATGGTTCAAGTTATTGGTACATGTTGTTTGGTACATGTTTAGAGCAGTATATCTCACAGTGATAGTGTGATAGTGGTTCCATCATTCTACTTATATATCATGGCAGTTGGATGGGGCATTGACAGGTGCTTGTGGCCACCTTCCAGTTGTAGCCGGAGAACATAGGGGGTTTTAGCCTCCTTTTGGTTGTAGCCAGAGAATTGGGGAGTTGGAACTTCCCTTAGGTTGTAGCCTAAGAAACTAGGGGGTTGGAGCCTCCTTCCAGTTGCAGCTGGAAAACAAAGGAAGTTGGTGCTTCAAATGAGTGTAATTCTTAAAGACATATAAGAAAAGACATTCTGTGGTTTTCTCCTGCTTTGGGTTTCCACGTAAAACACTGGTGTATTGTGTATGTGTGTGATTGCTCATTTGTTCATTGTTTATTTACTCTGCAACTATTGTATGATAATGCTACATTGATATAACACTTGCATTTTATGGTGAAAAAGGATTATATTTCTCTATTATTGATTCACCCCCCTCTCAGTAATCCAACAATTGGTATCAGAGCTGGTTCCTTCAGGAAATAGTTTAACCATTGGAAGAATATCATGGATTATTCTGAGAATGGAGTACCAATGTTTAATGGTCAAAATGGTTTTAAGTATGAGATGTGGATCAGAAGGATGAAAGTATTTTTACAAGCACAAAGACATTATATTTGGTTATCAGGTTTTACAGTATATGATAGTTCAAAAAGGGCAAAGACTACAACCAAGAAGGAATTGAAGAAGAATAACAAAATAGCAATGGATTTCATTTGGGAAGGATTACCTAATCCGGTAAGAGAAAAGGTTGGTAAATGTTCATCAGCCAAATAAATTTGGGATAAGTTACATGACATATATTCTTCATCCATATCAGATTCAAAAAATGCCAAAGAAGATGCAGATACAGAACAAGAAGAAATATGCTCATCATGTCAAACAGATTTAGAAGAGGAAGAGTATGAAGAAGAAGAAGTTGATTACAAAGAAAAAATGATCGATGACTTGTTTTCTTCTCTTTCTTTCTTTAGATATCCAACTTCTAAAGAAATAATTGATGAAGCAAAAGGATAGTGTTCAAGGTTCCGAAAAGGATTAACAGGTGATCAAGAATTTAAGAGCTCAACTAGAAGATGCCATAAGAATTGAAGAAACTCAATTCTTCATCCATATTAGATTCAAAAAATGCCAAAGAAGATGCAGATACAGAACAAGAAGAAATATGCTCATCATGTCAAACAGATTTAGAAGAGGAAGAGTATGAAGAAGAAGAAGTTGATTACAAAGAAAAAATGATCAGTGTAATTGGATATCTAAAGAAAGAAAGAGAAGAAAACAAGTCATCGAAGAAATAATTGATGAAGCAAAAGGATATTGTTCAAGGTTCCGAAAAGGATTAGCAGGTGATCAAGAATTTAAGAGCTCAACTAGAAGATACCATAAGAATTGAAGAAACTCTAGAATATCAAAAGAAATGTTTAGAAGCCAACATAGAAACACAAAAGGAAGAAGCATAAATGAGAGAAAAGACACCGATGGATCATCTCAAGGAAAGAACCAATGACTTAAACCAACTTAAGGAAGAGTTTGGTCAAGAAGAGAGAAGACTGGAAGAAGAAATAATTACATTGAAAATCCAACTTGAAGAAGAAAACAGAACAAAAGAGGTTATGAAGTCTTAGATAATGAAGAAAGAAGAAGAGGTTGAAAATCTTGAAGAAGAAGTTGTCACACTAAGAGTCAAAATCGTCAAGCTCAACAAGAACGTTGAAGAGATAGAAACATCCACATTAGTTGTAGAGAATGAAGAGAAGCACTCAAGGCTGTTAGAAAAGAATAATTAAGAAAATAGAAAGAGTTATGCAGAAGTACTCAAAGGAAGGAATCATGGTCAACCAAAATCTAAGAAAACTAATAAAGATTTATCTTCAAGAAGACCATTCATGTTCAAGCCACAAATAAGCTTCAATCACGATCATGATCAGTCAAGACAGAAATTCAGAAGGACTACACCACAAAGAAGATCATTCACTCCTAGGTATGCAAATTTATTTTATGGTCATTTTTTTTATTGTACTAACTTTGGACATAAGGTTGCAGATTGCAGGGATTATAAAATAAATATTCAAGAAATAAATTCCTATGTGGCCCCACGTAACATTGAATGTTACAAATGTCATAACTATGGACATAGCTCGTGATTGTAGAATCATGATTGATACTTCCATGAAAGCGAACACTGATATCATATATAAGAAAGTACAGATAAGAAAACATGAAGAACATGTGAACAAAGACCAGGTCCCAGAGATCGCAAGATTGACAATAAAATGAGATGAAGAAAAATCTACAGAGAAAAAGAAGGATGTCAGATAAAGAAAGGTTTGGAAAAAAAATGAAAGAAAAGAAGGACAAGTAAATAAGGAACAAGTTCAAGAGATTGTACTTTCAGATATTGTAGTGAAAGATGAATCCATAGAAAGAAAGAAATAAATCAGAGCTCAGAGAGATCATGAATCTACCAATGAAGATGATGATGAATACACATCAGAGCAGGAATTGTTCCGAGCCATCCGACTTAAAGCCTCCCATGTAATATGAATATTAGACATGGGGAGTCTATGCGATAGCTATGATAGAACAAAGAACCATCATTCGAGAAACTTGCAGAGTTTGAGAAGAAATATCCAGAGCGGTCAGTTAGTAGAAGTACAATTTGATAGATTAATCGAGACTTCATGATAGTATAGTGATAAATGGGTCAACTTTATGGAAACTTGCTCAAGTAGAGTCTTGGATAGTATGGATAGAGATGGATTTGTAAGAATACTTAGTAGGTTTGGACAAATATATGAAAGTGGATGAGAGCATGAATTCATAGATTGGTTCAGAGAGTGGTTTAGAGACAAAGGACCATTATCATAATGGATGATAATTACACAGGAATGGATCGAACAATGCTAATGGATTCCAAATTGACAGATATTTTTTGGACACATCCAATGCATACAACAATTCACATTGAAAACAACGTAATGCTTAGAAACAACAATGACAAAACTCCCTACGAACTCTGGAAAGGAAGCGCATACAACAACCTCTACATCAAGGTAACTCAAGGTAGTATTTTATTAATTGAAATTTATGTTGATGATATTGTTTTTGAAGTATTAATGACAGGTTAAGCTAGAAATTTGCAAAGGATATGCAGAATGAATTTGAAATGTCATTACTTGGAGAACTATCCTTCTTTTTGGGTCTTCATATATGTCAAAGAAACCAAGGACTTTTTATTTCTCAAACCAAGTATATCAGAGAAATGCTAAAGAGGTTTGGAATGAAAGATTTCAAACCAATTATCACTCCCATGGAAACCAGTTGCAAATTGAGCAAAGATGATGATTCAAAGTCTACAGATCAGAGGCAATACAGGTCAATGATTGGTAGCTTACTATATGTGACATCATCCAGACCATATGTAATGCAGGCAGTTGGACATGTGGCATGATTTCAAGCAACACCAAAGGAATCACATGTATTAGTAGTGAAGAGGATTTTCAGATATCTCAAAGAAACATAAGATTTTGGATTATGGTATCCAAAAGGAAAGAATATATCACTTATTGCCTACACAGATCCAGATTGGGCAGGATTCATTGATGACCGACGAAGCACCAGTGGAGCAACGCTCTACTTGGGTGAGTGTTTGGTACCATGGCTAAGCAAGAAACAATCATCACTATCTTTATCTACAACCGAGGAAAAGTATATTGCAACAACAACACGTTGTATATAGGTTCTATGGATGAAACAAAGTCTGACAGATATATAGGTTAAGTATGATGAGCCCATTCCAATCTATTCTGATAATACAAGCACCATCAGTATCTCAAAGAACCCGATGATGCACTCCAAGATGAAGCACAATCCAATCAAGTATCTCTTTCTATGGGAACAGGTTGCAAAAAAGAACATCAAAGTTGAATATGTGGGCACAAAAGAACAAGTGCCAGACATATTTACAAAACCGCTTACATGGGAAGCCTTTGAATATATTCACTAGAGACTCGAAGTTATTTCTACTCCAAAATGAATGCTTTTGAATGCTTATCTTATATGTTTTATATGTACACGAGGAAGCACCATAAAGAGGACAATTCAGGTTGGGAGATCAAATGAGTCAGTTAGGGGGAGCATATCCGAATGGAAAGATGCCTTTTCCATTGATGACAAAGGGGGAGAGATTTATCATATGTAGAGGATAGAGGCATGGTTCCAGGGGGAGCGTTGGTCACAGAGATGCAGACATGGTTCTAGGGGGATCACGAGTGATGTTGGCACAGGGGCAGACCTGGGGTTCACTCCAAGAGCGCACCATCAAGCCCTAGCTACTGGCCCTTTCAGCAACACCTGCGAAGTAGATGTAGTCTCACCCGAAGCAGCTAAGAGGGGGGTTGCAGGACAAACATGTCTACAACCAGGGGAATATCAAGTGGAACTAATACAACAATAATGTAGCATTCATATATCTCTTATCAGCTAGATCTATTATGCGCAGCCATACATCTGATCTAACACAATAATGAAAATAAAAATATAACAATGACAAAGATCCAAGCATCAATCACACATACAACACAAAATATACGTGGTTCACCCTCTCTCTAGGGCCACGTCAACATAACTGTGATTATGATATATTAAGGTAAAACTTACAGTTCTGATCTGCGCTCTTAGTCAGCAGATCTTCTCTCTTCTTCTCTCTGTCTCCCACCTTCCTGCACACCCAACTGCAGGACTTGATATTCGCACCCAGCTGAAGATATTACAATACCCGGAGGCTTTGACTCTCAACACTCCTCTCTCTCATAGTACAATAATTCCTCAAACAATAATCAATATCAATACCCAACACTAGTACCGACCCGACCTAGGTCCTCTCGACCTCTATTTATACATTATAGTCCCTCACCGACAGTCTTAAGTCGAAACCTAGGTGTCAAAACCCTAATTACCCAAAACCCTAGGTCAACTTGACCCACCTTTTCAGGGCTTCACCAGCTTGTCTTTCCTCCCTTCTCGCGTGGTTCTTCAAAGCATCCAATGGTGGCTTTCTCTTCTTGCTGAGTTGTCTACGATTCTTTTCTCTTGCTGATCTATCATCCTTGATCTCCTCATTCAATGAATTTCTTTTTCATACTTCGGTCCATCGTTTCTACTCTTTTGCTTACTTCGACCCAGGGACAGTCACTGTGTCTCCCGCGCAGTTCGCGTTTGACCTTTTCTTCCTCGATCTTCGCTTTCTTCCATAACCAAGGGCCAACAAGTGATATGATTTCAGTATTGCATCAGAGTGTTGCAATCGATGCCAAAGGGGGAGATTGCTGATTAATTGGGTTGGTTTTCATTGATGTCAACCCTTGAAGAAATTTCGGTAGAGAATTCCGGTAGCACAAAGGTTTGGGTAATGGACCCAAGTTTGTTTGATGTATAATGGTATGCATTTTGATATATTTGTAGGTAATACTATTCTATATGGATAGTACATGTCATTCCATTTCTAGTGCTATGTGGAACATCACATAACTCCTCACGGTTTGAGAGTTATGGCCTTACGAAGTTGAAGGACCCTCATATGGTTGGCTTGAAACCCCAAAAGGTCAAAGAAGTCAAAGTGCTTGCAAAGAAGAAAGTATTTAAATAATAAAGTGAAGTGATAAAGTCAAAGAGGATTATTTAAATAATAAAGTGAAGTGACAAAGTCAAAGAGGATTATTTAAATAATAAAGTGAAGTGACAAAGTCAAAGAGGATTATTTAAACAATAAAGTGCAGTG
>ML803408.1:63156-78818 GCA_009831015.1 Picea engelmannii
TTGGATACATGGACAAGTGGCAAATTGGGCAAAGTTGGACATAGGTGACTATGTGGACAAAGTGGCCTAGAAGATGCTTCTAAGGAAGCTACTTGGAGAGTATAAATAAGAGGCAAGGCTCTCTCATTTTAATTACACTTGAGGATATTGAATATCTACAGGTGACTGAGGTAACCAAAGGATATCTAAGCTAAATTTTAGAGGGAAGGTGAAGTAAAGAAGGCCGAAATTCAAGGGAGGATAAATTCTTTTAATGATGCTTTCTAAGGTATGCTATTTATAGGCCATCTCACCATTTCCGCAATAATTTTTTTTCTAGAATGATTCAGATCGTGAAATTGGGAGGCCATTGAGAAAACATATCCAAGTAGCTGTGGTACGAATTTCAGCTTGTGGGTCGTTGTATTTTTGGAGTTACACTATGTTGAAAATAGGGTTTGTGGCTAGTCTTGAAACTAGTCTAAAACATGTGTTTTGGGTAAAAACATCATAACTTCTTCATAACAGATCCAAATTTAGAAAGACCAAATGTGTTGGTTAGAGTACAGTCTATAGTATTCTGTGTAAAATTTTCATATTGATACAACAAATATTCCGTGCGGGGCATTCTCTATAAGTTCGCTCTCTAGAATAAGCCATAATTCAACAAGGTATGCCATTTTTGCTATAACTCCTTTTCTGCGAGGTTCCAAGTAGCGACACCTGGAGGAATTGCATAAAAAACACTGAAGAACATTGAGTACTTCTTTAACTCTGGATCCTTGGTGAGGCATTCATATGTCTGGGCACTTCTGTCACTCAACTGTTTACATGCCGAGGCGAGGGCTTTTATACTTTTTTTTTGTCGGACTCCTCCCTTTTGTCACACACCTCCTGTAGGGTGCTCGACACTATTCAGGTCTCCAGTTAAGCTATCCTAGCCTGAAACTACTGGAGGGTCTCTGCGAGCTTCGACAGGCTCCTGCTCCTCCTGTATCAAGCTTGGCACATAGCGACACACTTTACTTACTGCTTCTTTGACCATGGTCTTCTCTACAAGCAACTGCTCTTTTTCCTTCTGCAGCTGGGCTTCGCCAACTTTCTTTTCCTCCTGAAGATTCACTTGAAGCTTTTCTTTCTCGCTTTCATAGGCAACTACACTGTCCTACGTTGCTCGTAACTGTACTAGGACTTTGTCTTTCTCCTTTTGCAAGGCTTCTGTAGCCTTCTCCTTCTCTTCCTGAGCTCTCTGGAACCGATCTTCTGTTGCATCAGCAAGCCTTCTTATCTGGGCTGCTCTTTCAACGGTCATTTCTCTTTTTTCCCTTCTGTATGCCTTCAAACCTACCTCCAATACTTCGATCTATTATGGAGGTATTCCTTTAAGGTTAACCTCAACATCCAAGTTGGGTCTAGCCTGTAGTGCTGGGGGGGTGGGAAAATTGGTGCTATACTAGGGGAGGGTGATCCAAATCCCTGGTTCACCCTATGGAGTTGGTTCGTCACGCAAGTCTACGGTTTTTGATGAGGAAGGCGTAGACAACACATTAGGCACTGCGAGGACCAAACGAACAACCTGCTGCACTTCCTTCAACTCCCTCTCAATCCTTTCATATAACTCCACTCGTTTCTCTTCATATCTCTGCAACATGTCTTCAGAGGCGTCCTCCATAGCTCCGTGGACCATACTAATGAGAGTGGCTTCCAATTGTGGCTTATTAGCGCACATTTTATTCCTTGCTGAAAGTTTCTTCAGAGTAACTTTCCTCTTTTGGAGATCTTTAGGTGGTGGGGTGCTAGCTCATGCGAATGGTGATGGAGGGAAGTTAAATGTAGCTTCACCTCCTCCTTTCTCTTCTTATCCTTCATCTCCTCCTCCCTATCCTTTTACTTCATCTCCTCCTTCTCTCGGCGAGCTAGACCCGCTATCTCCATAGGTTTCCTCTTCTTCCTCTTCGTCACTCTCTATGTCCCGGACTTCAACCTGCTTTTTGTGTTTCCTCCACTCCTTTATCCCACTGGATTGTATGACATGTCAAACTCACGTAATCATCAGGATTCCTATAGTATCAACGCCAGATAACTATGCATTAATGACAGGCACAAGAAATGCTTTTGGCCAATCCTTTATAATCTGTTCCATATCTACATCCGTGAACTTATAGTATGACTGCAATATTTCCTAGTGCTTATCTCTTTACGCGGTGATGTAAATGAAGTGGGGATCAATGTGAAACTTTGCTATGGGCCGGTACTGATGTAGGGTACGCGGTGTCATACGAGGGAATTCTTCAATGGAGGCTTTCAACTGCTGATAATAAATGTGAAACACAACATTAGATTGCCACTGCTTCGTCATGTCATTGGTATACCACAAGGTGGAAAAATGAGCGGCCAGGGGCTCCATAGGTTCATTATCTGGGAAAGTATCTCCTTCAAGCATCTTCCAAGTCACAAATTCAATCATTATGATCAACCAACTGTAGTGAAACTCATATCCTAAGTCATGGGCTTCACGACAATTTTTTCTAACTCATTGACGAGGTAGTTTGCCCAGTTCATCTGCAGGCCCTCCACACACTTTCCTGCGAGTTCCACCACAAACCCGATGACTTGTGTGGAGTGGTTCTTCCTCACTATCTTTCTAGCTAAGTGTTGACAAGCAAGGTGCACTGCGCCATCCTGTATGGAGGCTACCTTGTAACCTCGCTTCCCCTTTTCTACCTCTTTATAGACTTCTTTGATGTGCTGTGCTAAAGAACGGTCTGAGGTCTTCTCTGGGTAGAACTACTGTGGGTCAGAACCCTTCATAATTAAACCTGTGATCTGTTAGATCAGTGCCAGATCCACAGTAATTCTTCTGTTAATCCATAGATATCCACCATGATAGCACGACAGAAGGAGTTTAACACCAGCGTTAACCTCTTGGTGGCGGCCAAAATGAGAAATCTTCATTACGTTTAATATGGTTGACTGTGCCAACTCCTTGATCCATGGCTGTGGGATGAGGCCAGGTTTCCTTCCGATTGTCTTCATTAAATAGCGGTGAGGATCTAGCATGGCATAGTTCCTCCGGTCTCCTAAGTTGAAGTCACTCTGCTTCAACAACGAGATCTGCCCTAACTAACTCCCTACTATGCAAATTCCTTTCATAATGTACGCAGTGAACATGGAGTACTCAAAATCACGAGGGATACTATCATGGTTAATGGCGCCAGCCAAAGGCGGAATATACTCAGGTAGGAACGAAGGGATCTACTTCGCGTTAGCTAGATCATTGCGGTGCTTGCTTCTTTGTTCAGTTACGAGGTTGATGCGGGTGGAATGACGTCTGATCGAAGGGGAAGCTTGTAGTCCCCTATTTGACGACGCTTGAATCTCTTCAGATACAAATCTGTCAGCCATGATTTTCCTAACAACTTCCTCAATAGACTTATGAAAGTTGCTGGGTTCGACCAACATTCTAGTTTTTAATAAACAACGGATAGACAAATAGACAGGTGGGGTACACTTTCAGATAATGATAGCCAGCACAGTTTGACACTTGAATAGTTCTCGACTTAGCTCAGTCAGTCACAAGTAGCAAAAAGTGGTCCCAACAACATGGTCGACGAGTTAAATAAGTGGGGTGGCGTGATAGATCTTCCAACAGATGGGAACTAGAGTTAAATTCTTCCATTAATGTAACTCTAGTTATTATGGCATCATCTCAACGTCCAAAAGCAGTCTATAAACCCATAAATGCGTTTCCTAACCATTATGGAGCATCATTTTAATGGTCGGGGCACCTCCAATGGTTATATAACTTCGCCAGGGAAAAGTCCAAATCTGCGCGGACCTACTGTTCCAGTGAGGTTCAAACCCTGTGAACCTGCTTCTTGCGAGGTTTCGGTCTGCAAAGTCTTCCGTCTGGTTTCCTTAACTTCTTGTATCTTTTCAAACTTAGCCTTATTTTTATTGAGCTTCCTTGCCTTCTTTCCTGTTATCTGAGCCTCTTTAACTGTTTATGGAATCCTCTTTCCATTTTTATTCTTATCTTCTCCTAGTGTAGTGGCTTCACACTGTTGAGGTACCCTCAAAGGTTCTGAAGTTAATATCCCTTTTCTTAACACTTCCTCAGTGGGCACACTTCTCTCTTGGATATATAGGTCCTTCAAGACTTCTTGCATTATTTCAACCTTGATAGCTAATTCTTTTTCTTTTGTCCCTCCCGCGTTGTTACTTTGGTCTGTTGCTTCGACTTATCCTCTCGTTCTTCTCTTAGTTGGTCTATTTTCCTAGCTATGAGATCCCTTGATTATTGCTTTTTCTTTTCTGTAGCTTCTTCCTCTGCTTTCCTTCTGATTTGATCCTTCTCAATCCAAGTCTTACCTAACAAAAATGGGAAAGGGGCACTGTCCTCAACAAAGATAATGACTTCAAATTCTTCTTCAATCGATGTTCCATGAACAATAATAGGTACAATAGTTACTCTTCCACATAAAGTTATCATCTTTCCCTTAAAAAAGTGTTGTCCCTTGGTTATGTATTAATGAAGAAAGCGAAGATTAAGGAAGAAGAAAGACAAAGTATGAAGTGTGCAGAAGGCACACAAACCGAGGAAGGGTCGAAGTGGTTAAAGAAGAAGAAAATAAGGAATGAGGTAAAGGAAAAGCAAGCCATTGAAAGAGAAGATCAAGGAAGACAAAGCAGCACAAAAGATGGATCTTGGAAAACTCAGCAAGCGGAAGAAGACACCAATGGGTGCTTTGGAGCACCTCGCGGAGAAGAAGGAAGAACATGTTGGCGAAGCCCTTAAAATGCAAGTTATGTGGAGCTAATATTTTGGAATCTAGGGTTTTGACACCTAAGCTTCGGTCTAAGGTTGTCTAAGAGTCATGAAATGTATAAATAAAGGTATAGAAGAGTTAAGAGGGTTGTTGTTGGTGATAGCAATATTGAGAGATAGAAGTGTTTTGTTGTAAGAGCACTCTTGTATTCTAGATCTTCAACTAGGTGCAAAGATCAACCCTGCAGCTGTGTGCGCAGGGAGTGGAAATAAAAAGGAACAGAGAGATGAGTTTGCAACTAAGTGCGCATATAGAACTGTATGTTTTCATCTATTCTATCAAGAAACACAGTTCTGTGGATGTAGCCCTAGGGAGAGGGTGAACCACATAAATCTTGTTGTTCTTTGTGGTTGATGATGTGTTATTTTCTATCTCTTAGACTGTTATTGCATTGTTGTTTTCCCTATTAAAGGTAGGAGGTATAAGCTAAATCCGCAAAGCTAAGGGTAAGAATGTTAAAGAATATCTAGGTTATATTGTGTTGTTGTTATGGAATCATATTGCATTTTCTTTGGTTGTAGACACCTGTGTCCTGCAACCCCCCTATTGCTACTTCAGGTGAGACTTCATCTGCTTCGCAGGTGTTGACGAAAGGGCCAGTAGTTACGGTTTGTTGGTGCGCTATTAGAGTTGAACCCTGGGTCTGCCCCTGTGCCAACAAATGGTTCTGTTGCCGGGACTAGGATCTTCTTGAGGGAATGTCAAGGTGGTTCCCATCAAAGAAAGAGATTCAGAAGTGGATAGAAGAACAGGAAAGGGACTTTGCCGAAGCTCAGAACAAGAACCATAGCATTAGTGCAGAAGATTGGTCGGGGAGGTACATCTTTAATGACGTGCACAAGATTTTCTTTGCAAGAGTTCACAAGGAATTGTACGAGTGGCTAGCCAGATTAGCAGACACTTAGTTTGAAATCAGATCTAGACCACCTGTGGTTTGGACAGTGACACTGATTAAGAAAGTCAAGAGAGTCGATAACATTGTGTCAAGAGCAATAGATCTCTAGTTTGATAGCACTATTGGAGGGTACATTACTGAGTTTGCTATTGACAGATTAGTATCATATAGTCAAGCATATAGATATTTCTTCAAGGGGCCTAAAGGGAAGTTTCTACACTTTTTGAAACTAAAGATTAAGATGCTATTGCATGAGAAGAATATCTTGAAGATACAGTAATAAGTTGGATTTTAAATCTAATGTTCAAGAATTCAGAAAGCGATAGTGACACAGAAGTTGGACACACGCACAGTGGGAGATCATTCATAAAGGTTCCTCTTGTGAACCTGTTTAAGCAGAGCTACGGACCGTTGGCACAAGACAAAGATTTGTACAGTGGAGAAGAAGCAGGGTGATCAAACAAATAATATTCAAAGTTTGCAAGGGCAGAGGAAGCAGAGGCTGAGGAACTTCGTCGAGAAGAACCAAAAACTTCAGGGACTGCGTCTACTGTCGAAGTAAGTATTGCTACTCCTCTTGCTGTTTTAACAACAGTAAGTAACTAGAGTAACCAGAGTAATCAAAGCACTAAGAGTACTGTTACAAAAAGTTTAGTACATACTTAGTCGACAAAACAAGGAATATCTATGGCAGATGAAATGAGGTTACCCATTTTCAGAGGAGATGGATCTAAGGATCCTAACCAACACTGGTTCTTATGTGAAGCTATATGGAGCATTAAGAAAGTCACCAACGAAGCTGTTAAGAGAGCTAAGTTTAGTACTACCTTGAGGGATCGTGCACTGAGCTGGTATATGAAGTTTGTTACAGGATATGTACAGCCTAAGTCGTTGAATGACACCAAGACTGGATTGAGTGCAGAGTTCAAGAAGCCTAAGTCGGAGTCACAGTGCATTACAAAGTTTATAGAAATCAAGCAGAAGGTGACTAAACTTGTTTGAGAATTTGATCAGAGGTTCAATACCTTGACATGCCATTTAAGTTTCCAAATTCCAGACAAACAACATAAGGAATGGTTCATTGCTACCCTCCTACCACACATTAAAGTCCCTCTGATGGAACAGAAGGTCACTTCGTAGGATGAAGCATTAGAGATCGCCATGAAACTAGAAGCAACCCCTGTAGGAGAATCCAATCCAGGTATGAGCCTGATCTTGAATCAATTAACTAGTTTACCTTTACAGGTTGAAGACATGAAGAAGGACAAAGGAAAAGACAAAAGATAAGACATATGGTGTATCATATGTAAATCAGAGGGCCATGACAAAGATATCTGCCCCTTATTTAATGAATACTTGGCCTCTGGAGCCCCTAACCCTTTGAAGCAGGCTACTGTACCATGGTGTGAGGTATGCAGAACTAGACATCACCTTGGTGAATGTTATTATATGCATAAATATTTCCAGACACCCACCAACCTTTATTGTACATTTTTTAAAATCTGTGGGCCATGACGAGAAGGATTGTAGGGCTTATGACCTCATGCATAAAAGATCAAGGGATACATATAGAATTCAAGGAGAATTACATAAAGAAGGGAATGTTGCACAGTTCAACTCCCCAGGAGGAGGAAACTTCAACCCTTGTGGTGGGGTCAGAGGAAGGGGATGAGGAGGAGGTATGGGTCGAGGTCGAGGTCAGGTTATTTGCTATAACTAGGCCCAACTAGGTCATTTGGCAAGGGATTGTCAGAACCCTTGAACTACTTTCAGCTACTGTAATTCATTTGACCATGTTTTTGAAGACTGTCCAGTACTGTTAGCTAAACTTCAGGAAAGACGAGGTGGAAACCAACAAGTCCAACTAATTTTGGATGAACCTCACAGTGAAAAACCTAGATTCATTGTTATTACTAGAGGAGGCGTTGTTACAGGAGAATATAGGGTGACTCCAGGAAAGACTATAGATGGATCAAGGATCACAAGAGCTGCAAATAAGGAACAATTGTTTGATCCGAGGAGAGAAAAGCATACTTTTGAAGAAGCAAGAAGAGAATTTGTAGGAGAACATGCTTCTTCATCTAGGGCACAACCAAAAGTAAAGGAATGTGAAATGCCTCCAACATTTGATCAGTCTATCCCACTTAGGCAAGGAAAAAAGGTAAGCAAGCTTATGGACTTCTTGTATACTTGTATCAATTTGATTAAAGATGAAAGAACTGTGCATAAGACAATATGAAATCAGAAGAATAGATCCTCTTCAGAGTAGAGCTGTGAATCAAGTATCTAGGAAAAAGAGGAAAATCAAGGAACTTCACCTTAGTGCTCAGATTGGAGACTACGACGTGGACTATGTGGTGCTCGACCTATGATCATAAGTAAATGTTATGAAGAAGCATACTTGGGCACTGATGGGAAAACCTAAGTTGATTTTCTCTTCTATTAGGCTCAGGATGGCTAATCAACAGGCGATGAGCCCCTTTGGAAGACTATAGCATGTGCCTGTAGACATCGATGGAGTGAGGAAATTTGCAGAATTCAAAGTGATCGAGATTTTTGATGATAGCTGTCCCTATCCTGCGTTGTTGGGCATTGATTGGGCTTTCAACAATTTGACTGTTGTTGACCTAAAAAAGATAAGAATGACATTTGAAGGTGATGGCCTTAGGGTAATTGCACCCCTTTATCCCGATGAAGGTCACAGATACACATAACCTATAAGGGAAGAAGACCGCGCCTAAGAGCTAGAGAACATCTATAAACTGACAATAGGACAACATGACTATATTAATCCTACAACAGATGGAAATCTAAGTTGGTGAGTGAGAGTGCATGCTCGTCAGATTCAAAAGAAGCATTGGAGAATTGGCAAAATAGAATATATGAAGTCTCTATGCGGAGGTGTGCCAGATTGACCAAGGCAGTTCGCTGGATTGGCATAGAAGTAAGTAATCTTCTTACATTTGATGGCTTGAATAATTTAGAGACGTTTCTACTAGAATTTGAGAGAATTGTACCAATACAACAGAGGTTGTTAGGACTAGATGAAGCCTTGAAATCAACACCAACTAGATGGTGGGGAACACATAAGAAGAACATCGCAAAGTGGGTACAATGTCACACCTTATTGACAGTGCGCTTTTCAGACCAAGATGAAGGTTGTGAAGTTCGATACATAGGTCAGACTTGTCCTAAAAACCATATGAGAAGTTGTGAGGAAGCCTGGAGCAACATTCCCAAAGAACAATGGGTACATAATTTCATTAACACCTTAGATACTATGCCTATCAATTGATATATTCAAGAAGAACTACACTTAGCCACTATAGATTGGTATGGTATGACCCAAAACTTTATAGCTACGTTCCTATTTGAAAGTTAGTACCACACAATAGATCAGGCTTTGCAAATTCTAAGACAAAAGGTCTTTGAGGAGTCACCTAACCCCCCTCTTGACCAAGAAAAATATGAATGGAATGTGCCTCTTCATCGGTTACAAGGGTTTTATAATATTGATGCCGATGAGGATGATGACCCTAGGGATGTAAACATTTTATAAACTGAAGGAAAAAGAGACATAGAAGGGTCAGGGATTGAATTACCTTTTGTTGGACAGCCTATTAAAATTAAGAAGTTTAATATTGGAAGAGAGCAAGCAACTAATTTGGCAAATGTTGGAGACTATTGGGATGATGATACTATTAGTAAGATTGTAGAACTATTTCATGAGTATTAGGACTTGTTTCCAACCAAGTTCACAGACATGAAGGGCATAAAAGGACCCATGGAAAAAATGAAGATTCCTTTGAAACCAGATGCAAGGCCTGTAAAGTAGAGACCTTACAAACTGAATCCCAAGTAAAAGCAGAAAGTTAAGATTGAATTAGATAGAATGCTGGAAGCAGGAATCATAGAACCAGTTGAAGAATATGAATGGATCAACCTTATGGTGGTCTAAGATAAGAATTCAGGAGAAATAATAATCTACGTGGATCTAAGGAAATTGAATGATGCATGCTTACATGAACCATTCCCTACACCTTTTATTGATGAAGTTCTAGATAATGTAGGATGACATGGAGTTTACTCATTCACAGATGGATTTTCAGGCATAAGACTACATTTGCAACAAAATGGGCTTCTTTCCAGTACACTGTGATGCCTTTTGGGTTGAAGAACGCACCAACCATATTTTCCAGGGTGGTGGTCGAAGCATTTAAAGAATTTTTACATAAGTTCTTGGAAGCATACTTCTATGACTGGACCGTTTTTAGTATTCTAAAAGATCATATTGAATGTTTGAGATTAATATTGGATAAGTGCAGGCAATTTCAGATTTCCCTGAACTTGAAGAAGTGTATCTTCTTTTCACCTTTTGGAGTGTTTTTAGGACACATTGTGTGTAAGAAGGGGTTGTTGGTAGACCCTTCCAAGATTGCTATCATTGTTGATCTACCTCCTCCTACTTCGGTTAGGCAGTTGCGCACTGCATTGGGACATACTGGATACTATAAATTTTTTATTAAGGGGTACGCACAGATAAAATCACCCATGGAGAATCTATTAAAGAAGGATACTAACTTTCAATGGACAGAAGAATGCCATCAGAGCTTTGACACACTAAAGCAGAAAATGGTCACTGCGCCTATTTTGGTTTTTCAAGATTGGAGTAAGGAATTCAATGTTCATGTCGATGCTTCATCCATTGCGTTAGGAGAAATTTTTGCACAGCCAGGTGCAGGAGATATTGACCACCCTATAGCCTTTTCTAGAAGGAAGTTTTCCACATCTGAAATGAATTATACTACCACTGAAAGGGAAGGCTTAGCTATATTGTATGCACTGCAGAAGTTTAGACACTACTTGTTGGGAGGACATTTTAGGATGTTCACTGATCATTCTGCATTAAAGTACTTAGTCAACAAGCCATTGTTGGGAGGAAGAATACGAAGATGGCTACTATTATTCCAAGAGTATGACTTCGAGATAGTGGTCAAGCTAGGAAGAATGAATAAGGGACCTAACCACTTATCAAGGTTAGAACATGGAGAGGAACCTACCATCTTGGATGATACACTACTAGATGCACAGTTGTTGGCCATCAGAAAAGTTGATGATCACTTCACCGAGATAGTCCAGTTCCTGTCCACAGGAATGGCACCTTGCAAATATACAATTATTTAGAAGAAACACTTAGTAGTCTGCGCTGCAGATTTTCAACTTATAGCTAGACAATTATATAAGATGGGACCAGATGAGATCTTAAGAAGATGTGTTATGGAGTCAGAAATACCATTGATTCTTGTAGAAGCACATGAAGGCATCACAGGAGGACATTATGCAGGGAAAGAAACAATGCAAAAGGATCTCAGAGCTAGTCTCTGGTGGCCCACTCTACATAAGGATGCTAAGGAATACTACAGAGCCTGCGATGTATGCCAAATAATAGGGAAGCTGTCAATAAGAGATGAAATACCTTTATCACCCCAGTTAACTTTACATGCATTTGAGAAACGGGCTATTGACTTTGTGGGACCTATCAACCCACCAGGAAGGCGCACAGGAGCTCGATACATCATCACTGCTTGTTGGCCCTTGACAAGGTTTTGGGAGATCCTTGGTCAAGTTCGACCTATTTAGGGACTTTGACAGTTTGTCGAAGATAGAGCTCAAGACAAAGATGATATCGCAGGACATCGACCCCTTTTTGGGTCCTTTTTGGGATTTGGGAATATGTAACGGGTATGGGATGTCGGTCCATGGGTTTACCCATGTTTATGCATTTTTTGTAAAGTATAAATAAGTAGCTAGTTGACATAAGTAGAAGAGGCCGATAAGCTAAGTGCAAGTATGGTTTGTAGATGCTCCATGCATATTGTGAGAAACTTGTAGAGCTAAGTGCAAGTGGTTGTAACAGACTGTGAAAGGCTTTGTGCTAGACATAGCTCGGGGAAGGAGGATCTGGCGAGGTGCGTGCAGATCTCTTGTCCTATGCAGAGTAGGGTTTTTGTGGATCTATGCATGTAGATGACTGATTGAAGCTAATAAAGAAGAATATTTGGTGGACGTAGCCCCAGGGTGGGGGTGAACCACGTAAATACTGTGTTATTTTGCTCTGTGCGATGTTCTGATGTGTTTATGTGTTATTTGATAAGTTCTTGATATAGATAGATAGATAGATATATTTATGCTTTGTGCTTATGATGAATTTGGATGCTAGATCTAACATAAGTGAATGTGATTAGTGCTTGAATCTGCTAGATCTGATCCATTTACTTATGCTAAGTGCTTAACTACATTAGATCAGGGTAAATGCTGTGATGTTCTGTTTTCTCTGCGGAGTAGATATTGGTTAAATAATGATGAACTAATGGTGCTAAGTGCTCTATTAAGTATTATAATCACAGATCTGTGTCCTAGCTAAGGTTGCAGACACCTGAGTCCTGCAACCCCCCTACCTCTACCTCGGGTGAGACTTCATCTGCTTCGTAGGTGTTGCTGAAAGGGCCGGTAGTTAGGGTTTTGTTGGTGCGCTGTAGTAGCATTGAACCCTAGGTATTCCCCTGTGCCAACAAATGGTTCCTTTGCTGGGACCTAAAACTGTGATTGCTGGGAGCTGAGGAAGAATAATCTTTGTGCAAAGATCCGACCTGAAATTGTGAAATCTTTGTGCGTAGATCTGTTGCTCTAGTGTGAAGTACTCTACTTAGTTTGACAAGCTCTGTGCTAAAGAAAAGAAGTCCGATCTAAAGAAAAGAGGTAATATCTGAAAGCTTTATGTTCTAAGAAAGGCAAAAGTGAGACTTTTTGATTAAAAGAGGTAAGATCTAAAAGCTCTGTGCTCTGATAAAGGTAAGAATAGTGAAAAGTTCTAGATCTGAAAGCTTTGTGCTCTGTAGAAGTAAGATAAGTGGAATTTTTTTTTTCAACAGTATGGATCTAGGTATGTTTGATTGATCCAGATGGATATCAGTGGCCACCCACCTTTTCCAACTGTCTCAAAACAATTTTCTGACAATTTTGGCAATTTACTATTTTTAGCAGTTTTAACTTCCGGGGCCATTTTGAGGGCCTAAATGAAGGTTTTTCAGGATCGAGCTCCTCAATGATAGTCGAAGGCATGAGTGATCCCCCAAAATGAATCTCCTTGATGATACCTTTCCAACAGGCTATCACACGCTTAAAACAGAGATTGTATGCAAAAGTTACGACCTCGGGAAGTTGATATACTAACTTACCCAAACGGGGCCCACATGACTTTTGGCGCTTCATCTCCTAGGGTTAGGTTTTTGGATGTCTAGGGTTTTTGGAATTCTTGCTTATTGTAAAAAGGCCTTCATAGCCTCATTGTAATCTTCTTCTTGTGAATGCACGCTGCTGTCACATCTCTTCTCAGAGATAAGCCGCCACCATTCCAGCAAGCTTGTTTTCGCTGCATTTTACAGTTTCAACTTATTTCGTTATTGAATAGAAAACCAGTTTTACTGTATCTCTGTTATTTTGTGTTAAGCACCTATTAATAATCTGTATTCATTTCATTATGCTCATAAAATCTGGATCAATGGTATTAGAGCGGTCTGCTCCTTGTTGTCTTAATGCATGTCCCCAATGAGGTCGGAGTACAAAGAGTTGGGTCTCGAGCTTGTTTCTCTTGAGGAAAGAAGCTCTCGCACACCCAAGTGACCTCCCATGGTAGGAGAAAAGAAATATGATGGGATAGGAGATCCTTTCAAACTCTTGATCGAGGAAGCCCTCACGCAACAGAGGAACGAGATGATGGATGGTTTCGCGCAAATCCTTCGACAACTACCAACAGGCGACGCATCTTCTTCGAACGGAGGCGCCTCCCCCTTCAACGTACAAATAAAATTCGATATTACTATATTTGAAGGTCAGATAGATGCAAATGCTGTAGACAAGTAGTTGAATCTACTAGAAGGGTATTTTTCTGTCCCTAACTTTTCGAATAAAGAAAATATTACTTTTGCGCTCCTCAAAGTCGTTCCCCATGTCAAAGATTGGTGGGAAACTTTCTGTGAGCAAAAGGAAATAGAAGAAACCTCATTATTTTCAGTCATAGCCACCTGGGAATCCTTTAGGGATGCTATTAAGGAACAATACTACCCTGTCGAAAGTTATGACAACCTGTATACCAAATGGACCACACTGCGGCAAGAAAGAGACCAAGCAGTGCCAGATTTCACAAATATCTTCCATACCTTGCGCACCAAGTTGGGTATCAAAGATTCAGAGCGACATCTAGTGCTCAAGTATCGTGGTGCTCTGCATAGATACATCCATAACGAAATAAAATTTCTGGACATCTCATCCTTAGGCGCGGCCTACAGATATGTTGTCAAAATCGAGCAAAAGCTCAAACAAAAAATGCGACAATTTGGGCCTGGGAACCCCTCACAACAAAAGCCAGGAAACGACGGCCCCAACCCACTGAACAAAGGATAGAGAAAATATGGATAGTATCAGGACAACCAGTCCAAGCCATAAGCAAAGAAGGACACCAAAAAGACAAATAAAGATATCGGGAAGTGGTGCGACTTCCATAAGAGCCCTTGGCATAACACTGCTGACTGCCGCTCAAAGAAGTCGCTGGTGGCCGAAGTGAAAGCCTCTGAATCAGATGCAAATTATGACTCTGAGCCAGAACCAGAAAGGGGAAGACGGATCATTGACGCGAAACATAGTGCCACCGTTGCTACCACCAATCTCCAGCCTGGTGAACCAGACGAGCCAGAAGAAGGAGAGCGCCTCTTCCATTCACAGATGTGGGTAAAAGGCATCCCGTTTCACTTCATCATTGATATCGGTAGCCAGAAGAACCTGATCTCAACATAGGTCATCAAGCAACTGGCCTTGGCAACAACGTCGCACCCACAACCGTACACCATTAGATGGCTCCGCCAAGGAAGCGATCTCTGCGTCAGCCAACAGTGCCGACTGTCGTACGACATCAAGCCCTTCAAAGATGAGGTATTGTGTGATATTGCTTCGCTCAAAGTTTTTGATGTTATTTTGGGCCAACCTTATTTATGGAAATGTCATGCTATATATGAGTCTAGGCCTTGTAGTGTTATTATTACTTTGAACAGGAAATTGTACAGGATACCCGAGGCAGTCCCACCTAGTGCTATTTCCTTGATCTCTGCTAAGCAATGCAGGAAGGTCATCTCTCAGAAGGGGAAGTTTGTCTTCTTCACGATTCGCTCTTAGAATAAGCAAAAGATCACAACCACATCCAGGGTCTCTGCGGCCGACCTCTCCACACAGCAGAAGCAAGTAGATAAGGTCGTGGAAGAATACTCGGATATCTTCTCCTCACCTACAGGGGTACCTCTGAACTGCTAGGTCAAGCACCCCATCGATTTGACCCCCGACGCACCGCTACCCAATGGGCCAGTCTATCATCACTCTTTGTTAGAGAATGAGGAGATCAAGCAACAGATCCAATAACTGTTCCACAAGGGGAAAATTCACCCCAGCTCATCACCTTATGGGAGCCCAATCATGCTGGTACAGAAGAAAGATGGAACTTGGAGACTCTGTATTGATTACCGGGCTCTAAATAAAATCACAGTCAGAAACCGGTACCCGATTCCCCGAATCAATGACCTCCTTGATCAACTCATGGGGGCCAAATACTTCAGTAAGATTGATCTAAAGTCTGGCTACCACCAGGTCCCAATAGAATAGACAGATGTATGGAAGATCACCTTCAAGTCAAAGAAAGGCCATTTTGAATGGTTGGTCATGCCCTTTGGTTTGACAAATTCTCTAGCCACTTTCATGAGGATGATGGATGATATCCTGCGACCATTCACCAATACTTTTGTAGTGGTGTATCTGGATGACATTCTAATTTACAACAAGACTTGGGCCGAACACTTGCAACATATTCAGCAGGTTCTGCACACCCTGCGACAACACAAGCTATACGCCAACTT